>NW_022639174.1:0-103066 GCF_010993605.1 Petromyzon marinus | reverse complement strand
GCTTATTAAACAGGCTTATTAAATAGACTTATTAAATAGGCTCAATAAATAGGCTTATTAAATAGGCTCATCAAATATGCTTAATAAATAGGCTTATTAAATAGGCTTATTAAATAGGCTTATTAAACAGGCTTATTAAATAGACTTATTAAATAGGCTCAATAAATAGGCTTATTAAATAGGCTCATCAAATATGCTTCATAAATAGGCTTATTAAATAGGCTTATTAAATAGGCTTATTAAATAGGCTTATTAAATAGACTTATTAAATAGGCTTATTAAATAGGCTTATTAAATAGGCTTAATAAATAGGCTTATTAAATAGGCTCAATAAATAGGCTTATTAAATAGGCTCATTAAATACTTATTAAATAGGTGTATTAAATAGACTTATTAAATAGACTTATTAAATAGGCATATTAAATAGGCTTATTAAATAGGCTTATTAAATAGGCTTATTAAATAGACTTATTAAATAGCCTCATTAAATAGGCTTATTTTAGCAACTTAGGCTTATTAAAAAGGCTCATTTCAGCAACTTAGGCTTATTAAATAGCCTTATTTCAGCAACGTAGACTTATTAAATAGGCTTATTCAGCAACTTAGGCTTATTAAATAGCCTTATTAAATATGCTTATGTTAGCAACTTAGGCTTATTAAATAGGCTTATTTCAGCAACTTAGACTTATTAAAAAGCCTTATTTCAGCAACTTAGGCTTATGAAATAGGCTTATTTCAGCAACTTAGGCTTATTAAACAGCCTTATTAAATAGGCTTATTTCAGCAACTTGTGCTTCTTAAATAGGCTTATTTCAGCAACTTAGACTTATTAAATAGGCTTATTAAATAGGCTTATTAAATAGACTTATTAAATAGGCATATGAAATGGGCTCAATAAATAGGCTTATTAAATAGGCTCAATAAATAGGCTTATTAAATAGTCTCATTAAATAGGCTTATTTTAGCAACTTAGGCTTATTAAATAGGCTTAATTCAGCAACTTATGCTTATTAAATAGCCTTATTATATAGGCTTATTTCAGCAACTTAGGCTTATTAAATAAGCTTATTTCAGCAACTTAGACTTATTAAATAGGCCTGTGAAATAGGCTTATTAAATAGACTTATTAAATAGGCTCATTAAATACTTATTACATAGGCTTATTAAATAGGCTTATTAAATAGACCTATTAAATAGGCTCAATAAATAGGCTTATTAAATAGGCTTATTAAATAGGCTTATTAAATAGGCTTATTAAATAGGCTCAATAAATAGGCTTATTAAATAGGCTCATTAAATACTTATTAAATAGGCTTATTAAATAGACTTATTAAATAGACTTATTAAATAGGCTTATTAAATAGACTTTATTAAATAGGCTTATTAAAAAGGCTTATTAAATAGACTTAATAAATAGGCTCATTAAATACTGATTAAATAGGCGTATTAAATAGTCTTATTAAATAGGCGTATTAAATAGGCTTATTAAATATGCTTGTTAAATGGACTTATTAAATAGTCCTATTAAATAGGCTTATTTTAGCAACTTAGGCTTATTAAATAGGTTTATTTCAGCAACTTAGACTTATTAAATAGCCTTTTTAAATAGGCTTATTTCAGCAACTTAGGCTTATTAAATAAGCTAATTTCAGCAACTTATGCTTATTAAATAGCCTTATTAAACAGGTTTATTTCAGCAACTTAGGCTTTTTAAATAGCATTTTTAAATAGGTTTATTTCAGAAACTTAGACTTATTAAATATACCTTTTTAAATAGGCTTAGTTCAGAAACTTAGGCTTTTTAAATAGGCTTATTTCAGCAACTTAGGCTCATTAAATAGCCTTATTAAATAGGCTTATTTCAGCAACTTAGGCTTATTGAATAGCCTTATTAAATAGGCTTATTTTAGCAACTTAGACTTATTAAATCGACTAGTTAAATAGACATTTCAGCAACTTAGGCTTATTAAATAGGCTTAAGAAATATGCTTATTTCTGCAACTTAGACTTATTAGATAGGCTTATTAAATAGGCTTATTTCAGCAACTTAGGCTTATTAAATAGCCTTATTTCAGCAACTTAGGCTTATTAAATAGGCTTATTTCAGCAACTTAGACTTATTAAATAGCCTTATTTCAGCAACTTACGCTTATTAAATAGGCTTATTTCAGCAACTTAGGCTTATTACATAGCCTTATTAAATAGGCTTATTTCAGCAACTTGGGCTTATTAAATAGGCTTATTTCAGCAACTTAGGATTAATAAAAATAGGCTTATTCAGCAACTTAGGCTTATTAAATAGGCTTATTAAATAGACTTATTTCAGCAACTTAGGCTTATTAAATAGGCTTATTCAGCAACTTAGGCTTATTAAATAGGCTCATTAAATACTTATTAAATAGGCTTATTAAACAGGCTTATTAAATAGACTTATTAAATAGGCTCAATAAATAGGCTTATTAAATAGGCTCATTAAATCGGCTTAATAAATAGGCTTATTAAATAGGCTCAATAAATAGGCTTATTAAATAGGCTCATTAAATACTTATTAAATAGGCGTATTAAATAGACTTATTAAATAGACTTATTAAATAGGCATATTAAATAGGCTTATTAAATAGGCTTATTAAATAGGCTTATTAAATAGCCTCATTAAATAGGCTTATTTTAGCAACTTAGGCTTATTAAAAAGGCTCATTTCAGCAACTTAGGCTTATTAAATAGCCTTATTTCAGCAACGTAGACTTATTAAATAGGCTTATTCAGCAACTTAGGCTTATTAAATAGCCTTATTAAATAGGCTTATGTTAGCAACTTAGGCTTATTAAATAGGCTTATTTCAGCAACTTAGACTTATTAAAAAGCCTTATTTCAGCAACTTAGGCTTATGAAATAGGCTTATTTCAGCAACTTAGGCTTATTAAACAGCCTTATTAAATAGGCTTATTTCAGCAACTTGGGCTTCTTAAATAGGCTTATTTCAGCAACTTAGACTTATTAAATAGGCTTATTAAATAGGCTTATTAAATAGACTTATTAAATAGGTGTATGAAATGGGCTCAATAAATAGGCTTATTAAATAGGCTCAATAAATAGGCTTATTAAATAGGCTCAATAAATAGGATCATTAAATAGGCTCAATAAATAGGCTTATTAAATAGGCTAATTAAATACTTATTAAATAGGCTAATTAATTAGACTTATTAAATAGACTTATTAAATAGGCTTATTAAATAGACTTATTAAATAGGCTTATTAAACAGGCTTATTAAATAGACTTATTAAATAGGCTCAATAAATAGGCTTATTAAATAGGCTCATTAAATCGGCTTAATAAATAGGCTTATTAAATAGGCACAATAAATAGGCTTATTAAATAGGCTCATTAAATACTTATTAAATAGGCGTATTAAATAGACTTATTAAATAGACTTATTAAATAGGCATATTAAATAGGCTTATTAAATAGGCTTATTAAATAGGCTTATTAAATAGCCTCATTAAATAGGCTTATTTTAGCAACTTAGGCTTATTAAAAAGGCTCATTTCAGCAACTTAGGCTTATTAAATAGCCTTATTTCAGCAACGTAGACTTATTAAATAGGCTTATTCAGCAACTTAGGCTTATTAAATAGCCTTATTAAATAGGCTTATTTCAGCAACTTGGGCTTCTTAATTAGGCTTATTACAGCAACTTAGACTTATTAAATAGGCTTATTAAATAGGCTTATTAAATAGACTTATTAAATAGGTGTATGAAATGGGCTCAATAAATAGGCTTATTAAATAGGCTCAATAAATAGGCTTATTAAATAGGCTCAATAAATAGGCTCATTAAATAGGCTCAATAAATAGGCTTATTAAATAGGCTAATTAAATACTTATTAAATAGGCTAATTAATTAGACTTATTAAATAGACTTATTAAATAGGCTTATTAAATAGACTTATTAAATAGGCTTATTAAACAGGCTTATTAAATAGACTTATTAAATAGGCTCAATAAATAGGCTTATTAAATAGGCTCATTAAATCGGCTTAATAAATAGGCTTATTAAATAGGCTCAATAAATAGGCTTATTAAATAGGCTCATTAAATACTTATTAAATAGGCGTATTAAATACACTTATTAAATAGACTTATTAAATAGGCATATTAAATAGGCTTATTAAATAGGCTTATTAAATAGGCTTATTAAATAGCCTCATTAAATAGGCTTATTTTAGCAACTTAGGCTTATTAAAAAGGCTCATTTCAGCAACTTAGGCTTATTAAATAGCCTTATTTCAGCAAAGTAGACTTATTAAATAGGCTTATTCAGCAACTTAGGCTTATTAAATAGCCTTATTAAATAGGCTTATGTTAGCAACTTAGGCTTATTAAATAGGCTTATTTCAGCAACTTAGACTTATTAAAAAGCCTTATTTCAGCAACTTAGGCTTATGAAATAGGCTTATTTCAGCAACTTAGGCTTATTAAACAGCCTTATTAAATAGGCTTATTTCAGCAACTTGGGCTTCTTAAATAGGCTTATTTCAGCAACTTAGACTTATTAAATAGGCTTATTAAATAGGCTTATTAAATAGACTTATTAAATAGGTGTATGAAATGGGCTCAATAAATAGGCTCATTAAATAGGCTCAATAAATAGGCTCATTAAATAGGCTCAATAAATAGGCTTATTAAATAGGCTAATTAAATACTTATTAAATAGGCTAATTAATTAGACTTATTAAATAGACTTATTAAATAGGCTTATTAAATAGACTTATTAAATAGGCTTATTAAAAAGGCTTATTAAATAGACTTATTAAATAGGCTCATTAAATACTTATTAAATAGGTTTGTTAAATAGGCGTATTAAATAGGCTCATTAAATAGGCTTATTAAATAGGCTTATTAAATAGACTCATTAAATAGCCTCATTAAATAGGCTTATTTTAGCAACTTAGGCTTATTAAATAGGCTTAATTCAGCAACTTATGCTTATTAAATAGCCTTATTATATAGGGTTATTTCAGCAACTTAGGCTTATTAAATACGCTTATTTCTGCAACTTAGACTTATTAAATAGGCCTGTGAAATAGGCTTATTAAATAGACTTATTAAATAGGCTCATTAAATACTTATTACATAGGCTTATTAAATAGGCTTATTAAATAGACCTATTAAATAGGCTCAATAAATAGGCTTATTAAATAGGCTTATTAAATAGGCTTATTAAATAGGCTTATTAAATAGGCTTATTAAATAGGCTCAATAAATAGGCTTATTAAATAGGCTCATTAAATACTTATTAAATAGGCTAATTAAATAGACTTATTAAATAGACTTATTAAATAGGCTTATTAAATAGACTTTATTAAATAGGCTTATTAAAAAGGCTTATTAAATAGACTTAATAAATAGGCTCATTAAATACTTATTAAATAGGCGTATTAAATAGGCTTATTAAATAGGCGTATTAAATAGGCTTATTAAATAGGCTTGTTAAATGGACTTATTAAATAGCCCTATTAAATAGGCTTATTTTAGCAACTTAGGCTTATTAAATAGGTTTATTTCAGCAACTTAGACTTATTAAATAGCCTTATTAAATAGCCTTATTTCAGCAACTTACGCTTATTAAATAGGCTTATTTCAGCAACTTAGGCTTATTACATAGCCTTATTAAATAGGCTTATTTCAGCAACTTGGGCTTATTAAATAGGCTTATTTCAGCAACTTAGGATTAATAAAAATAGGCTTATTCAGCAACTTAGGCTTATTAAATAGGCTTATTAAATAGACTTATTTCAGCAACTTAGGCTTATTAAATAGGCTTATTCAGCAACTTAGGCTTATTAAATAGGCTCATTAAATACTTATTAAATAGGCTTATTAAACAGGCTTATTAAATAGACTTATTAAATAGGCTCAATAAATAGGCTTATTAAATAGGTTCATTAAATCGGCTTAATAAATAGGCTTATTAAATAGGCTCAATAAATAGGCTTATTAAATAGGCTCATTAAATACTTATTAAATAGGCGTATTAAATAGACTTATTAAATAGACTTATTAAATAGGCATATTAAATAGGCTTATTAAATAGGCTTATTAAATAGGCTTATTAAATAGCCTCATTAAATAGGCTTATTTTAGCAACTTAGGCTTATTAAAAAGGCTCATTTCAGCAACTTAGGCTTATTAAATAGCCTTATTTCAGCAACGTAGACTTATTAAATAGGCTTATTCAGCAACTTAGGCTTATTAAATAGCCTTATTAAATAGGCTTATGTTAGCAACTTAGGCTTATTAAATAGGCTTATTTCAGCAACTTAGACTTATTAAAAAGCCTTATTTCAGCAACTTAGGCTTATGAAATAGGCTTATTTCAGCAACTTAGGCTTATTAAACAGCCTTATTAAATAGGCTTATTTCAGCAACTTGGGCTTCTTAATTAGGCTTATTACAGCAACTTAGACTTATTAAATAGGCTTATTAAATAGGCTTATTAAATAGACTTATTAAATAGGTGTATGAAATGGGCTCAATAAATAGGCTTATTAAATAGGCTCAATAAATAGGCTTATTAAATAGGCTCAATAAATAGGCTCATTAAATAGGCTCAATAAATAGGCTTATTAAATAGGCTAATTAAATACTTATTAAATAGGCTAATTAATTAGACTTATTAAATAGACTTATTAAATAGGCTTATTAAATAGACTTATTAAATAGGCTTATTAAACAGGCTTATTAAATAGACTTATTAAATAGGCTCAATAAATAGGCTTATTAAATAGGCTCATTAAATCGGCTTAATAAATAGGCTTATTAAATAGGCTCAATAAATAGGCTTATTAAATAGGCTCATTAAATACTTATTAAATAGGCGTATTAAATAGACTTATTAAATAGACTTATTAAATAGGCATATTAAATAGGCTTATTAAATAGGCTTATTAAATAGGCTTATTAAATAGCCTCATTAAATAGGCTTATTTTAGCAACTTAGGCTTATTAAAAAGGCTCATTTCAGCAACTTAGGCTTATTAAATAGCCTTATTTCAGCAACGTAGACTTATTAAATAGGCTTATTCAGCAACTTAGGCTTATTAAATAGCCTTATTAAATAGGCTTATTTCAGCAACTTGGGCTTCTTAATTAGGCTTATTACAGCAACTTAGACTTATTAAATAGGCTTATTAAATAGGCTTATTAAATAGACTTATTAAATAGGTGTATGAAATGGGCTCAATAAATAGGCTTATTAAATAGGCTCAATAAATAGGCTTATTAAATAGGCTCAATAAATAGACTCATTAAATAGGCTCAATAAATAGGCTTATTAAATAGGCTAATTAAATACTTATTAAATAGGCTAATTAATTAGACTTATTAAATAGACTTATTAAATAGGCTTATTAAATAGACTTATTAAATAGGCTTATTAAACAGGCTTATTAAATAGACTTATTAAATAGGCTCAATAAATAGGCTTATTAAATAGGCTCATTAAATCGGCTTAATAAATAGGCTTATTAAATAGGCTTATTAAATAGACTCATTAAATAGGCTTATTAAATAGGCTTATTAAATAGGCTTATTAAATAGGCTTATTAAATAGACTTATTAAATAGGCTCATTAAATCGGCTTAATAAATAGGCTTATTAAAATATGTTTATTAAATAGGCTTATTAAATAGGCTTAATAAATAAACTTATTAAATAGGCTTATTTTAGCAACTTAGGCTTATTAAATAGGTTTATTTCAGCAACTTAGACTTATTAAATAGCCTTATTAAATAGGTTTATTTCAGCAACTTAGACTTATTAAATATACCTTTTTAAATAGGCTTAGTTCAGAAACTTAGGCTTTTTACATAGGCTTATTCAGCAACTTAGGCTCATTAAATAGCCTTATTAAATAGGCTTATTTCAGCAACTTAGGCTTATTAAATAGCCTTATTAAATAGGCTTATTTTAGCAACTTAGGCTTATTAAATAGCCTTATTTCAGCAACTTAGGCTTATTAAATAGGCTTATTTCAGCAACTTAGACTTATTAAATAGCCTTATTTCAGCAACTTAGACTTAATAAATAGGCTTATTTCAGCAACTTAGCCTTATTAAATAGGCTTATTCAGCAACTTAGGCTTATCAAATAGGCTTATTAAATAGGCTTATTTCAACAACTCAGGCTTATTAAATAGGCTTATTCAGCAACTTAGGCTTATTAAATAGGCTCATTAAATACTTATTAAATAAGCTTATTAAACAGGCTTATTAAATAGACTTATTAAATAGGCTCAATAAATAGGCTTATTAAATAGGCTCATCAAATATGCTTAATAAATAGGCTTATTAAATAGGCTTATTAAATAGGCTTATTAAATAGGCTTATTAAATAGACTCATTAAATAGGCTTATTAAATAGGCTTATTAAATAGGCTTATTAAATAGGCTTATTAAATAGACTTATTAAATAGCCTAATTAAATAGGCTTATTTTAGCAACTTAGACTTATTAAATAGGCTCATTTCAGCAACTTAAGCTTATTAAATAGCTTTATTTCAGCAACTTAGGCTTATTAAATAGGCTTATTTCAGCAACTTAGACTTATTAAATAGCCTTATTTCAGCAACTTAGGCTTATTAAATAGGCTTATTTCAGCAACTTAGGCTTATTAAATAGCGTTATTTCAGCAACTTAGACTTATTAAATAGGCTTATTTCAGCAACTTAGGCTTATAAAATAGGCTTATTCAGCAACTTAGGCTTATCAAATAGGCTTATTAAATAGGCTTATTTCAACAACTCAGGCTTATTAAATAGGCTTATTCAGCAACTTAGGCTTATTAAATAGGCTCATTAAATACTTATTAAATAAGCTTATTAAACAGGCTTATTAAATAGACTTATTAAATAGGCTCAATAAATAGGCTTATTAAATAGGCTCATCAAATATGCTTAATAAATAGGCTTATTAAATAGGCTTATTAAATAGGCTTATTAAATAGGCTTATTAAATAGACTCATTAAATAGGCTTATTAAATAGGCTTATTAAATAGGCTTAATAAATAAACTTATTAAATAGGCTTATTTTAGCAACTTAGGCTTATTAAATAGGTTTATTTCAGCAACTTAGACTTATTAAATAGCCTTATTAAATAGGTTTATTTCAGCAACTTAGACTTATTAAATATACCTTTTTAAATAGGCTTAGTTCAGAAACTTAGGCTTTTTACATAGGCTTATTTCAGCAACTTAGGCTCATTAAATAGCCTTATTAAATAGGCTTATTTTAGCAACTTAGGCTTATTAAATGGCCTTATTTCAGCAACTTAGGCTTATTAAATAGGCTTATTTCAGCAACTTAGACTTATTAAATAGCCTTATTTCAGCAACTTACGCTTATTAAATAGGCTTATTTCAGCAACTTAGGCTTATTACATAGCCTTATTACATAGGCTTATTTCAGCAACTTGGGCTTATTAAACAGGCTTATTTCAGCAACTTAGGCTTAATAAAAATAGGCTTATTCAGCAACTTAGGCTTATTAAATAGGCTTATTAAATAGACTTATTTCAGCAACTTAGGCTTATTAAATAGGCTTATTCAGCAACTTAGGCTTATTAAATAGGCTCATTAAATACTTATTAAATAGGCTTATTAAACAGGCTTATTAAATAGACTTATTAAATAGGCACAATAAATAGGCTTATTAAATAGGCTCAATAAATAGGCTTATTAAATAGGCTCATTAAATACTTATTAAATAGGTTTATTAAATAGGCGTATTAAATAGGCTTATTTTAGCAACTTAGGCTTATTAAATAGGCTTATTCAGCAACTTAGGCTTATTAAATAGGCTCATTAAATACTTATTAAATAGGCTTATTAAACAGGCTTATTAAATAGACTTATTAAATAGGCTCAATAAATAGGCTTATTAAATAGGCTCAATAAATAGGCTTATTAAATAGGCTCATTAAATACTTATTAAATAGGTTTATTAAATAGGCGTATTAAATAGGCTTATTTTAGCAACTTAGGCTTATTAAATAGGCTTATTTCAGCAACTTAGACTTATTAAAAAGGCTTATTTCAGCAACTTAGGCTTATGAAATAGGCTTTTCAGCAACTTAGGCTTATTAAATAGGCTTATTTCAGCAACTTAGACTTATTAAATAGGCCTATTAAATAGGCTTATTAACTAGACTGATTAAATAGGCTCATTAAATACTCATTAAATAGGCTTATTAAATAGGCTTATTAAATAGACTTATTAAATAGGCTCAATAAATGGGCTTATTAAATAGGCTTATTAAATAGGCTCAATAAATAGGCTTATTAAATAGGCGTATTAAATAGGCTTATTAAATAGGCGTATTAAATAGGCTTATTAAATAGGCTTATTAAATGGACTTATTAAATAGCCTCATTAAATAGGCTTATTTTACCAACTTAGGCTTATTAAATAGGTTTATTTCAGCAACTTAGACTTATTAAATAGCCTTATTAAATAGGTTTATTTCAGCAACTTAGACTTATTAAATATACCTTTTAAAATAGGCTTAGTTCAGAAACTTAGGCTTTTTACATAGGCTTATTTCAGCAACTTAGGCTCATTAAATAGCCATATTAAATAGGCTTATTTCAGCAACTTAGGCTTATTAAATAGCCTTATTAAATAGGCTTATTTTAGCAACTTAGGCTTATTAAATAGCCTTATTTCAGCAACTTAGGCTTATTAAATAGGCTCATTTCAGCAACTTAGACTTATTAAATAGCCTTATTTCAGCAACTTAGACTTATTAAATAGGCTTATTCAGCAAATTAGGCGTATTAAATAGCCTTATTAAATAGGCTTGTTTCAGCAACTTAGGCTTATTAAATAGACTTATTTCAGCAACTTAGACTTATTAAAAAGGCTTATTTCAGCAACTTAGGCTTATGAAATAGGCTTTTCAGCAACTTAGGCTTATTAAATAGGCTTATTTCAGCAACTTAGACTTATTAAATAGGTCTATTAAATAGGCTTATTAAATAGACTGATTAAATAGGCTCATTAAATACTCATTAAATAGGCTTATTAAATAGGCTTATTAAATAGACTTATTAAATAGGCTCAATAAATAGGCTTATTAAATAGGCTTATTAAATAGGCTTATTAAATAGGCTCAATAAATAGGCTTATTAAATAGGCGTATTAAATAGGCTTATTAAATAGGCGTATTAAATAGGCTTATTAAATAGGCTTATTAAATGGACTTATTAAATAGCCTCATTAAATAGGCTTATTTTAGCAAACTTAGGCTTATTAAATAGGTTTATTTCAGCAACTTAGACTTATTAAATAGCCTTATTAAATAGGCTTATTTCAGCAACTTAGGCTTATTAAATAGGCTTATTCCAGCAACTTACGCTTATTAAATAGCCTTATTAAACAGGTTTATTTCAGCAACTTAGGCTTATTAAATAGCATTTTTAAATAGGTTTATTTCAGCAACTTAGAATTATTAAATAGACCTTTTTAAATAGGCTTAGTTCAGAAACTTAGGCTTTTTACATAGGCTTATTTCAGCAACTTAGGCTCATTAAATAGCCTTATTAAATAGGCTTATTTCAGCAACTTAGGTTTATTAAATAGCCTTATTAAATAGGCTTATTTTAGCAACTTAGACTTATTAAATCGAAGTATTAAATAGACATTTCAGCAACTTAGGCTCATTAAATATGCTTATGAAATATGCTTATTTCTGCAACTTAGACTTATTAGATAGGCCTATTAAATAGGCTTATTTCAGCAACTTAGGCTTATTAAATAGCGTTATTTCAGCAACTTAGACTTATTAAATAGGCTTATTTCAGCAACTTAGGCTTATTAAATAGGCTTATTCAGCAACTTAGGCTTATCAAATAGGCTTATTAAATAGGCTTATTTCAACAACTCAGGCTTATTAAATAGGCTTATTCAGCAACTTAGGCTTATTAAATAGGCTCATTAAATACTTATTAAATAGGCTTATTAAACAGGCTTATTAAATAGACTTATTAAATAGGCTCAATAAATAGGCTTATTAAATAGGCTCATCAAATATGCTTAATAAATAGGCTTATTAAATAGGCTTATTAAATAGGCTTATTAAATAGGCTTATTAAATAGACTCATTAAATAGGCTTATTAAATAGGCTTATTAAATAGGCTTAATAAATAGGCTTATTAAATAGGCTCAATAAATAGGCTTATTAAATAGGCTCATTAAATATTTATTAAATAGGCGTATTAAATAGATTTATTAAATAGACTTATTAAATAGGCATATTAAATAGGCTTATTAAATAGGCTTATTAAATAGGCCTATTAAATATACTTATTAAATAGCCTCATTAAATAGGCTTATTTTAGCAACTTAGGCTTATTAAATAGGCTTATTTCAGCAACTTAGACTTATTAAATAGCCTTATTTCAGCAACATAGGCTTATTAAAAAGGCTCATTTCAGCAACTTAGGCTTATTAAATAGCCTTATTTCAGCAACGTAGACTTATTAAATAGGCTTATTCAGCAACTTAGGCTTATTAAATAGCCTTATTAAATAGGCTTATTTTAGCAACTTAGGCTTATTAAATAGGCATATTTCAGCAACTTAGACTTATTAAAAAGCCTTATTTCAGCAACTTAGGCTTATGAAATAGGCTTATTTCAGCAACTTAGGCTTATTAAACAGCCTTATTAAATAGGCTTATTTCAGCAACTTGGGCATATTAAATAGGCTTATTTCAGCAACTTAGACTTATTAAATAGGCTTATTAAGTAGGCTTATTAAATAGACTTATTAAATAGGCGTATGAAATGGGCTCAATAATTATGCTTATTAAATAGGCTCAATAAATAGGCGTATTAAATAGGCTCAATAAATAGGCTCATTAAATAGGCTCAATAAATAGGCTTATTAAATAGGCTCATTAAATACTTATTAAATAGGCTTATTAATTAGACTTATTAAATAGACTTATTAAATAGGCTTAATAAAAAGGCTTATTAAATAGACTTATTAAATAGCCTAATTAAATAGGCTTATTTTAGCAAATTAGACTTATTAAATAGGCTCATTTCAGCAACTTAAGCTTATTAAATAGCTTTATTTCAGCAACTTAGGCTTATTAAATAGGCTTATTTCAGCAACTTAGACTTATTAAATAGCCTTATTTCAGCAACTTAGGCTTATTTAATAGGCTTATTTCAGCAACTTAGGCTTATTAAATAGCGTTATTTCAGCAACTTAGACTTATTAAATAGGCTTATTTCAGCAACTTAGGCTTATAAAATAGGCTTATTCAGCAACTTAGGCTTATCAAATAGGCTTATTAAATAGGCTTATTTCAACAACTCAGGCTTATTAAATAGGCTTATTCAGCAACTTAGGCTTATTAAATAGGCTCATTAAATACTTATTAAATAAGCTTATTAAACAGGCTTATTAAATAGACTTATTAAATAGGCTCAATAAATAGGCTTATTAAATAGGCTCATCAAATATGCTTAATAAATAGACTTATTAAATAGACTTATTAAATAGGCTTATTAAATAGACTTTATTAAATAGGCTTATTAAAAAGGCTTATTAAATAGACTTAATAAATAGGCTCATTAAATACTTATTAAATAGGCATATTAAATAGGCTTATTAAATAGGCGTATTAAATAGGCTTATTAAATAGGCTTGTTAAATGGACTTATTAAATAGCCCTATTAAATAGGCTTATTTTAGCAACTTAGGCTTATTAAATAGGTTTATTTCAGCAACTTAGACTTATTAAATAGCCTTATTAAATAGCCTTATTTCAGCAACTTACGCTTATTAAATAGGCTTATTTCAGCAACTTAGGCTTATTACATAGCCTTATTAAATAGGCTTATTTCAGCAACTTGGGCTTATTAAATAGGCTTATTTCAGCAACTTAGGATTAATAAAAATAGGCTTATTCAGCAACTTAGGCTTATTAAATAGGCTTATTAAATAGACTTATTTCAGCAACTTAGGCTTATTAAATAGGCTTATTCAGCAACTTAGGCTTATTAAATAGGCTCATTAAATACTTGTTAAATAGGCTTATTAAACAGGCTTATTAAATAGACTTATTAAATAGGCTCAATAAATAGGCTTATTAAATAGGCTCATTAAATCGGCTTAATAAATAGGCTTATTAAATAGGCTCAATAAATAGGCTTATTAAATAGGCTCATTAAATACTTATTAAATAGGCGTATTAAATAGACTTATTAAATAGACTTATTAAATAGGCATATTAAATAGGCTTATTTAATAGGCTTATTAAATAGGCTTATTAAATAGCCTCATTAAATAGGCTTATTTTAGCAACTTAGGCTTATTAAAAAGGCTCATTTCAGCAACTTAGGCTTATTAAATAGCCTTATTTCAGCAACGTAGACTTATTAAATAGGCTTATTCAGCAACTTAGGCTTATTAAATAGCCTTATTAAATAGGCTTATGTTAGCAACTTAGGCTTATTAAATAGGCTTATTTCAGCAACTTAGACTTATTAAAAAGCCTTATTTCAGCAACTTAGGCTTATGAAATAGGCTTATTTCAGCAACTTAGGCTTATTAAACAGCCTTATTAAATAGGCTTATTTCAGCAACTTGGGCTTCTTAAATAGGCTTATTTCAGCAACTTAGACTTATTAAATAGGCTTATTAAATAGGCTTATTAAATAGACTTATTAAATAGGTGTATGAAATGGGCTCAATAAATAGGCTTATTAAATAGGCTCAATAAATAGGCTTATTAAATAGGCTCAATAAATAGGCTCATTAAATAGGCTCAATAAATAGGCTTATTAAATAGGCTAATTAAATACTTATTAAATAGGCTAATTAATTAGACTTATTAAATAGACTTATTAAATAGGCTTATTAAATAGACTTATTAAATAGGCTTATTAAGCAGGCTTATTAAATAGACTTATTAAATAGGCTCAATAAATAGGCTTATTAAATAGGCTCATTAAATCGGCTTAATAAATAGGCTTATTAAATAGGCTCAATAAATAGGCTTATTAAATAGGCTCATTAAATACTTATTAAATAGGCGTATTAAATAGACTTATTAAATAGACTTATTAAATAGGCATATTAAATAGGCTTATTAAATAGGCTTATTAAATAGGCTTATTAAATAGCCTCATTAAATAGGCTTATTTTAGCAACTTAGGCTTATTAAAAAGGCTCATTTCAGCAACTTAGGCTTATTAAATAGCCTTATTTCAGCAACGTAGACTTATTAAATAGGCTTATTCAGCAACTTAGGCTTATTAAATAGCCTTATTAAATAGGCTTATTTCAGCAACTTGGGCTTCTTAATTAGGCTTATTACAGCAACTTAGACTTATTAAATAGGCTTATTAAATAGGCTTATTAAATAGACTTATTAAATAGGTGTATGAAATGGGCTCAATAAATAGGCTTATTAAATAGGCTCAATAAATAGGCTTATTAAATAGGCTCAATAAATAGGCTCATTAAATAGGCTCAATAAATAGGCTTATTAAATAGGCTCATTAAATACTTATTAAATAGGCTAATTAATTAGACTTATTAAATAGACTTATTAAATAGGCTTATTAAATAGACTTATTAAATAGGCTTATTAAACAGGCTTATTAAATAGACTTATTAAATAGGCTCAATAAATAGGCTTATTAAATAGGCTCATTAAATCGGCTTAATAAATAGGCTTATTAAATAGGCTCAATAAATAGGCTTATTAAATAGGCTCATTAAATACTTATTAAATAGGCGTATTAAATAGACTTATTAAATAGACTTATTAAATAGGCATATTAAATAGGCTTATTAAATAGGCTTATTAAATAGGCTTATTAAATAGCCTCATTAAATAGGCTTATTTTAGCAACTTAGGCTTATTAAAAAGGCTCATTTCAGCAACTTAGGCTTATTAAATAGCCTTATTTCAGCAACATAGACTTATTAAATAGGCTTATTCAGCAACTTAGGCTTATTAAATAGCCTTATTAAATAGGCTTATGTTAGCAACTTAGGCTTATTAAATAGGCTTATTTCAGCAACTTAGACTTATTAAAAAGCCTTATTTCAGCAACTTAGGCTTATGAAATAGGCTTATTTCAGCAACTTAGGCTTATTAAACAGCCTTATTAAATAGGCTTATTTCAGCAACTTGGGCTTCTTAAATAGGCTTATTTCAGCAACTTAGACTTATTAAATAGGCTTATTAAATAGGCTTATTAAATAGACTTATTAAATAGGTGTATGAAATGGGCTCAATAAATAGGCTCATTAAATAGGCTCAATAAATAGGCTCATTAAATAGGCTCAATAAATAGGCTTATTAAATAGGCTAATTAAATACTTATTAAATAGGCTAATTAATTAGACTTATTAAATAGACTTATTAAATAGGCTTATTAAATAGACTTATTAAATAGGCTTATTAAAAAGGCTTATTAAATAGACTTATTAAATAGGCTCATTAAATACTTATTGAATAGGTTTGTTAAATAGGCGTATTAAATAGGCTCATTAAATAGGCTTATTAAATAGGCTTATTAAATAGGCTTATTAAATAGACTCATTAAATAGCCTCATTAAATAGGCTTATTTTAGCAACTTAGGCTTATTAAATAGGCTTAATTCAGCAACTTATGCTTATTAAATAGCCTTATTATATAGGCTTATTTCAGCAACTTAGGCTTATTAAATAAGCTTATTTCAGCAACTTAGACTTATTAAATAGGCCTGTGAAATAGGCTTATTAAATAGACTTATTAAATAGGCTCATTAAATACTTATTACATAGGCTTATTAAATAGGCTTATTAAATAGACCTATTAAATAGGCTCAATAAATAGGCTTATTAAATAGGCTTATTAAATAGGCTTATTAAATAGGCTTATTAAATAGGCTTATTAAATAGGCTTATTAAATAGGCTCAATAAATAGGCTTATTAAATAGGCTCATTAAATACTTATTAAATAGGCTAATTAAATAGACTTATTAAATAGACTTATTAAATAGGCTTATTAAATAGACTTTATTAAATAGGCTTATTAAAAAGGCTTATTAAATAGACTTAATAAATAGGCTCATTAAATACTTATTAAATAGGCGTATTAAATAGGCTTATTAAATAGGCGTATTAAATAGGCTTATTAAATAGGCTTGTTAAATGGACTTATTAAATAGCCCTATTAAATAGGCTTATTTTAGCAACTTAGGCTTATTAAATAGGTTTATTTCAGCAACTTAGACTTATTAAATAGCCTTATTAAATAGCCTTATTTCAGCAACTTACGCTTATTAAATAGGCTTATTTCAGCAACTTAGGCTTATTACATAGCCTTATTAAATAGGCTTATTTCAGCAACTTGGGCTTATTAAATAGGCTTATTTCAGCAACTTAGGCTTAATAAAAATAGGCTTATTCAGCAACTTAGGCTTATTAAATAGGCTTATTAAATAGACTTATTTCAGCAACTTAGGCTTATTAAATAGGCTTATTCAGCAACTTAGGCTTATTAAATAGGCTCATTAAATACTTATTAAATAGGCTTATTAAACAGGCTTATTAAATAGACTTATTAAATAGGCTCAATAAATAGGCTTATTAAATAGGCTCATTAAATCGGCTTAATAAATAGGCTTATTAAATAGGCTCAATAAATAGGCTTATTAAATAGGCTCATTAAATACTTATTAAATAGGCGTATTAAATAGACTTATTAAATAGACTTATTAAATAGGCATATTAAATAGGCTTATTAAATAGGCTTATTAAATATACTTATTAAATAGCCTCATTAAATAGGTTTATTTTAGCAACTTAGGCTTATTAAAAAGGCTCATTTCAGCAACTTAGGCTTATTAAATAGCCTTATTTCAGCAACGTAGACTTATTAAATAGGCTTATTCAGCAACTTAGGCTTATTAAATAGCCTTATTAAATAGGCTTATGTTAGCAACTTAGGCTTATTAAATAGGCTTATTTCAGCAACTTAGACTTATTAAAAAGCCTTATTTCAGCAACTTAGGCTTATGAAATAGGCTTATTTCAGCAACTTAGGCTTATTAAACAGCCTTATTAAATAGGCTTATTTCAGCAACTTGGGCTTCTTAAATAGGCTTATTTCAGCAACTTAGACTTATTAAATAGGCTTATTAAATAGGCTTATTAAATAGACTTATTAAATAGGTGTATGAAATGGGCTCAATAAATAGGCTTATTAAATAGGCTCAATAAATAGGCTTATTAAATAGGCTCAATAAATAGGCTCATTAAATAGGCTCAATAAATAGGCTTATTAAATAGACTTATTAAATAGGTGTATGAAATGGGCTCAATAAATAGGCTCATTAAATAGGCTCAATAAATAGGCTCATTAAATAGGCTCAATAAATAGGCTTATTAAATAGGCTAATTAAATACTTATTAAATAGGCTAATTAATTAGACTTATTAAATAGACTTATTAAATAGGCTTATTAAATAGACTTATTAAATAGGCTTATTAAAAAGGCTTATTAAATAGACTTATTAAATAGGCTCATTAAATACTTATTGAATAGGTTTGTTAAATAGGCGTATTAAATAGGCTCATTAAATAGGCTTATTAAATAGGCTTATTAAATAGGCTTATTAAATAGACTCATTAAATAGCCTCATTAAATAGGCTTATTTTAGCAACTTAGGCTTATTAAATAGGCTTAATTCAGCAACTTATGCTTATTAAATAGCCTTATTATATAGGCTTATTTCAGCAACTTAGGCTTATTAAATAAGCTTATTTCAGCAACTTAGACTTATTAAATAGGCCTGTGAAATAGGCTTATTAAATAGACTTATTAAATAGGCTCATTAAATACTTATTACATAGGCTTATTAAATAGGCTTATTAAATAGACCTATTAAATAGGCTCAATAAATAGGCTTATTAAATAGGCTTATTAAATAGGCTTATTAAATAGGCTTATTAAATAGGCTTATTAAATAGGCTTATTAAATAGGCTCAATAAATAGGCTTATTAAATAGGCTCATTAAATACTTATTAAATAGGCTAATTAAATAGACTTATTAAATAGACTTATTAAATAGGCTTATTAAATAGACTTTATTAAATAGGCTTATTAAAAAGGCTTATTAAATAGACTTAATAAATAGGCTCATTAAATACTTATTAAATAGGCGTATTAAATAGGCTTATTAAATAGGCGTATTAAATAGGCTTATTAAATAGGCTTGTTAAATGGACTTATTAAATAGCCCTATTAAATAGGCTTATTTTAGCAACTTAGGCTTATTAAATAGGTTTATTTCAGCAACTTAGACTTATTAAATAGCCTTATTAAATAGCCTTATTTCAGCAACTTACGCTTATTAAATAGGCTTATTTCAGCAACTTAGGCTTATTACATAGCCTTATTAAATAGGCTTATTTCAGCAACTTGGGCTTATTAAATAGGCTTATTTCAGCAACTTAGGCTTAATAAAAATAGGCTTATTCAGCAACTTAGGCTTATTAAATAGGCTTATTAAATAGACTTATTTCAGCAACTTAGGCTTATTAAATAGGCTTATTCAGCAACTTAGGCTTATTAAATAGGCTCATTAAATACTTATTAAATAGGCTTATTAAACAGGCTTATTAAATAGACTTATTAAATAGGCTCAATAAATAGGCTTATTAAATAGGCTCATTAAATCGGCTTAATAAATAGGCTTATTAAATAGGCTCAATAAATAGGCTTATTAAATAGGCTCATTAAATACTTATTAAATAGGCGTATTAAATAGACTTATTAAATAGACTTATTAAATAGGCATATTAAATAGGCTTATTAAATAGGCTTATTAAATAGGCTTATTAAATAGCCTCATTAAATAGGCTTATTTTAGCAACTTAGGCTTATTAAAAAGGCTCATTTCAGCAACTTAGGCTTATTAAATAGCCTTATTTCAGCAACGTAGACTTATTAAATAGGCTTATTCAGCAACTTAGGCTTATTAAATAGCCTTATTAAATAGGCTTATGTTAGCAACTTAGTCTTATTAAATAGGCTTATTTCAGCAACTTAGACTTATTAAAAAGCCTTATTTCAGCAACTTAGGCTTATGAAATAGGCTTATTTCAGCAACTTAGGCTTATTAAACAGTCTTATTAAATAGGCTTATTTCAGCAACTTGGGCTTCTTAAATAGGCTTATTTCAGCAACTTAGACTTATTAAATAGGCTTATTAAATAGGCTTATTAAATAGACTTATTAAATAGGCATATTAAATGGGCTCAATAAATAGGCTTATTAAATAGGCTCAATAAATAGGCTTATTAAATAGGCTCAATAAATAGGCTCATTAAATAGGCTCAATAAATAGGCTTATTAAATAGGCTCATTAAATACTTATTAAATAGGCTAATTAATTAGACTTATTAAATAGACTTATTAAATAGGCTTATTAAATAGACTTATTAAATAGGCTTATTAAACAGGCTTATTAAATAGACTTATTAAATAGGCTCAATAAATAGGCTTATTAAATAGGCTCATTAAATCGGCTTAATAAATAGGCTTATTAAATAGGCTCAATAAATAGGCTTATTAAATAGGCTCATTAAATACTTATTAAATAGGCATATTAAATAGACTTATTAAATAGACTTATTAAATAGGCATATTAAATAGGCTTATTAAATAGGCTTATTAAATAGGCTTATTAAATAGCCTCATTAAATAGGCTTATTTTAGCAACTTAGGCTTATTAAAAAGGCTCATTTCAGCAACTTAGGCTTATTAAATAGCCTTATTTCAGCAACGTAGACTTATTAAATAGGCTTATTCAGCAACTTAGGCTTATTAAATAGCCTTATTAAATAGGCTTATTTCAGCAACTTGGGCTTCTTAATTAGGCTTATTACAGCAACTTAGACTTATTAAATAGGCTTATTAAATAGGCTTATTAAATAGACTTATTAAATAGGCGTATGAAATGGGCTCAATAAATAGGCTTATTAAATAGGCTCAATAAATAGGCTTATTAAATAGGCTCAATAAATAGGCTCATTAAATAGGCTCAATAAATAGGCTTATTAAATAGGCTCATTAAATACTTATTAAATAGGCTAATTAATTAGACTTATTAAATAGACTTATTAAATAGGCTTATTAAATAGACTTATTAAATAGGCTTATTAAACAGGCTTATTAAATAGACTTATTAAATAGGCTCAATAAATAGGCTTATTAAATAGGCTCATTAAATCGGCTTAATAAATAGGCTTATTAAATAGGCTCAATAAATAGGCTTATTAAATAGGCTCATTAAATACTTATTAAATAGGCGTATTAAATAGACTTATTAAATAGACTTATTAAATAGGCATATTAAATAGGCTTATTAAATAGGCTTATTAAATATACTTATTAAATAGCCTCATTAAATAGGCTTATTTTAGCAACTTAGGCTTATTAAAAAGGCTCATTTCAGCAACTTAGGCTTATTAAATAGCCTTATTTCAGCAACGTAGACTTATTAAATAGGCTTATTCAGCAACTTAGGCTTATTAAATAGCCTTATTAAATAGGCTTATGTTAGCAACTTAGGCTTATTAAATAGGCTTATTTCAGCAACTTAGACTTATTAAAAAGCCTTATTTCAGCAACTTAGGCTTATGAAATAGGCTTATTTCAGCAACTTAGGCTTATTAAACAGCCTTATTAAATAGGCTTATTTCAGCAACTTGGGCTTCTTAAATAGGCTTATTTCAGCAACTTAGACTTATTAAATAGGCTTATTAAATAGGCTTATTAAATAGACTTATTAAATAGGTGTATGAAATGGGCTCAATAAATAGGCTTATTAAATAGGCTCAATAAATAGGCTTATTAAATAGGCTCAATAAATAGGCTCATTAAATAGGCTCAATAAATAGGCTTATTAAATAGGCTAATTAAATACTTATTAAATAGGCTAATTAATTAGACTTATTAAATAGATTTCGATTTAAAGCTTTCGTGACTGCAATGATTCATCTTCTTTGGTTCTTTCGGTAAAGTCACGTAGAATGAGAATAAAATAATAAATTGATAAAATAAAATAACAATAATATTCTCACGACGTTTCGGCCACAACACAAGCGGCCTTCATCAGGTGAAGGGAGCGAGACTGTCTGGTAGGACAGCGCTGGAGTGAGAGAGCCACGTTCAGATCACGGCTTTTAAGCTGTGTGAGAGGAACAAAGAGCCTTGACGAAGGAATTAGCATAAAATTTAGCATTGAAAAGGCTGAATGATTAGCTTGTGACTGGTCACAGAAATAGCTATGTTAAAAGTTAAAGCATACACATCCACAGAGGCACCCATTGTTAAAAGGAATTAGCATAGAATTTAGCATTGAAATAGCTAAATTAAGGCATTCGCTTGTAACTGCTACAGAAATAGTTACGTTGAAGTCAGAGCATACACATTCACCGAGGCACTTAGTACAAATCAAAACAGGAGAATTTAGCATTGAAATAACTAGGCGAATTTAGCATGGAAATAACTGGGTGATTTGCTAGTGACTGGTCACAGAAATGACTACAAATCTGAGCTATTCACAGTACTATATAGTGAACCAATAAAAACTAAAATATAAATTACCTTCATGTTATCAATAAACTCTATATTCTCCAATCAGCTAAGCTACCAACCATAAGTCGTTATATAACACAATGCTATATGGCGAAAAAATGGGTGGATTCTTACCCTCAAATTTCCGTACCACGGATAGCTACGGGCCCCGTTCAGACGGACGAGTTCGTCCATGGTCGGAACAGAGGAGGGGGAGAGAGACAGCTGCGAAGCCCTAGTATACTCCATGTTGTAAACCATACCATTAACCGTGGTGTTAAATCATTTCTGTTCTTAATTAATTGTAATTTTACGATGACCTTCAGACCGCAGCTCTTTCACCAGCATTGCCTCTTAATACCTCTCACACCACGGTTAATGGTATGGTTTACAACATGGAGTATACTAGGGCTTCGCAGCTGTCTCTCTCCCCCTCCTCTGTTCCGACCATGGACGAACTCGTCCGTCTGAACGGGGCCCGTAGCTATCCGTGGTACGGAAATTTGAGGGTAAGAATCCACCCATTTTTTCGCCATATAGCATTGTGTTATATAACGACTTATGGTTGGTAGCTTAGCTGATTGGAGAATATAGAGTTTATTGATAACATGAAGGTAATTTATATTTTAGTTTTTATTGGTTCACTATATAGTACTGTGAATAGCTCAGATTTGTAGTCATTTCTGTGACCAGTCACTAGCAAATCACCCAGTTATTTCCATGCTAAATTCGCCTAGTTATTTCAATGCTAAATTCTCCTGTTTTGATTTGTACTAAGTGCCTCGGTGAATGTGTATGCTCTGACTTCAACGTAACTATTTCTGTAGCAGTTACAAGCGAATGCCTTAATTTAGCTATTTCAATGCTAAATTCTATGCTAATTCCTTTTAACAATGGGTGCCTCTGTGGATGTGTATGCTTTAACTTTTAACATAGCTATTTCTGTGACCAGTCACAAGCTAATCATTCAGCCTTTTCAATGCTAAATTTTATGCTAATTCCTTCGTCAAGGCTCTTTGTTCCTCTCACACAGCTTAAAAGCCGTGATCTGAACGTGGCTCTCTCACTCCAGCGCTGTCCTACCAGACAGTCTCGCTCCCTTCACCTGATGAAGGCCGCTTGTGTTGTGGCCGAAACGTCGTGAGAATATTATTGTTATTTTATTTTATCAATTTATTAAATAGACTTATTAAATAGGCTTATTAAATAGACTTATTAAATAGGCTTATTAAAAAGGCTTATTAAATAGACTTATTAAATAGGCTCATTAAATACTTATTAAATAGGTTTGTTAAATAGGCGTATTAAATAGGCTCATTAAATAGGCTTATTAAATAGGCTTATTAAATAGGCTTATTAAATAGACTCATTAAATAGCCTCATTAAATAGGCTTATTTAGCAACTTAGGCTTATTAAATAGGCTTAATTCAGCAACTTATGCTTATTAAATAGCCTTATTATATAGGCTTATTTCAGCAACTTAGGCTTATTAAATACGCTTATTTCAGCAACTTAGACTTATTAAATAGGCCTGTGAAATAGGCTTATTAAATAGACTTATTAAATAGGCTCATTAAATACTTATTACATAGGCTTATTAAATAGGCTTATTAAATAGACCTATTAAATAGGCTCAATAAATAGGCTTATTAAATAGGCTTATTAAATAGGCTTATTAAATAGGCTTATTAAATAGGCTCAATAAATAGGCTTATTAAATAGGCTCATTAAATACTTATTAAATAGGCTAATTAAATAGACTTATTAAATAGACTTATTAAATAGGCTTATTAAATAGACTTTATTAAATAGGCTTATTAAAAAGGCTTATTAAATAGACTTAATAAATAGGCGCATTAAATACTTATTAAATAGGCGTATTAAATAGGCTTATTAAATAGGCGTATTAAATAGGCTTATTAAATAGGCTTGTTAAATGGACTTATTAAATAGCCCTATTAAATAGGCTTATTTTAGCAACTTAGGCTTATTAAATAGGTTTATTTCAGCAACTTAGACTTATTAAATAGCCTTATTAAATAGGCTTATTTCAGCAACTTAGGCTTATTAAATAAGCTCATTTCAGCAACTTATGCTTATTAAATAGCCTTATTAAACAGGTTTATTTCAGCAACTTAGGCTTTTTAAATAGCATTTTTAAATAGGTTTATTTCAGAAACTTAGACTTATTAAATATACCTTTTTAAATAGGCTTAGTTCAGAAACTTAGGCTTTTTAAATAGGCTTATTTCAGCAACTTAGGCTCATTAAATAGCCTTATTAAATAGGCTTATTTCAGCAACTTAGGCTTATTAAATAGCCTTATTAAATAGGCTTATTTAGCAACTTAGACTTATTAAATCGACTAGTTAAATAGACATTTCAGCAACTTAGGCTTATTAAATAGGCTTATGAAATATGCTTATTTCTGCAACTTAGACTTATTAGATAGGCTTATTAAATAGGCTTATTTCAGCAACTTAGGCTTATTAAATAGCCTTATTTCAGCAACTTAGGCTTATTAAATAGGCTTATTTCAGCAACTTAGACTTATTAAATAGCCTTATTTCAGCAACTTACGCTTATTAAATAGGCTTATTTCAGCAACTTAGGCTTATTACATAGCCTTATTAAATAGGCTTATTTCAGCAACTTGGGCTTATTAAATAGGCTTATTTCAGCAACTTAGGCTTAATAAAAATAGGCTTATTCAGCAACTTAGGCTTATTAAATAGGCTTATTAAATAGACTTATTTCAGCAACTTAAGCTTATTAAATAGGCTTATTCAGCAACTTAGGCTTAATAAATAGGCTCATTAAATACTTACTAAATAGGCTTATTAAACAGGCTTATTAAATAGACTTATTAAATAGGCTCAATAAATAGGCTTATTAAATAGGCTCATTAAATCGGCTTAATAAATAGGCTTATTAAATATGTTTTTTTAAATAGGCTTATTAAATAGGCTTATTAAATAAACTTATTAAATAGGCTCATTAAATAGGCTTATTAAATAGGCTTATTAAATAGGCTCAATAATTAGGCTTAATAAATAGGCTCATTGAATTCTCTTTAAATAGGCTTATTAAATAGACTTATTAAATAGGCTCATTAAATACTTATTACATAGGCTTATTAAATAGGCTTATTAAATAGACCTATTAAATAGGCTCAATAAATAGGCTTATTAAATAGGCTTATTAAATAGGCTTATTAAATAGGCTTATTAAATAGGCTTATTAAATAGGCTCAATAAATAGGCTTATTAAATAGGCTCATTAAATACTTATTAAATAGGCTAATTAAATAGACTTATTAAATAGACTTATTAAATAGGCTTATTAAATAGACTTTATTAAATAGGCTTATTAAAAAGGCTTATTAAATAGACTTAATAAATAGGCTCATTAAATACTTATTAAATAGGCATATTAAATAGGCTTATTAAATAGGCGTATTAAATAGGCTTATTAAATAGGCTTGTTAAATGGACTTATTAAATAGCCCTATTAAATAGGCTTATTTTAGCAACTTAGGCTTATTAAATAGGTTTATTTCAGCAACTTAGACTTATTAAATAGCCTTATTAAATAGGCTTATTTCAGCAACTTAGGCTTATTAAATAAGCTCATTTCAGCAACTTATGCTTATTAAATAGCCTTATTAAACAGGTTTATTTCAGCAACTTAGGCTTTTTAAATAGCATTTTTAAATAGGTTTATTTCAGAAACTTAGACTTATTAAATATACCTTTTTAAATAGGCTTAGTTCAGAAACTTAGGCTTTTTAAATAGGCTTATTTCAGCAACTTAGGCTCATTAAATAGCCTTATTAAATAGGCTTATTTCAACAACTTAGGCTTATTAAATAGCCTTATTAAATAGGCTTATTTTAGCAACTTAGACTTATTAAATCGACTAGTTAAATAGACATTTCAGCAACTTAGGCTTATTAAATAGGCTTATGAAATATGCTTATTTCTGCAACTTAGACTTATTAGATAGGCTTATTAAATAGGCTTATTTCAGCAACTTAGGCTTATTAAATAGCCTTATTTCAGCAACTTAGGCTTATTAAATAGGCTTATTTTAGCAACTTAGACTTATTAAATAGCCTTATTTCAGCAACTTACGCTTATTAAATAGGCTTATTTCAGCAACTTAGGCTTATCACATAGCCTTATTAAATAGGCTTATTTCAGCAACTTGGGCTTATTAAATAGGCTTATTTCAGCAACTTAGGCTTAATAAAAATAGGCTTATTCAGCAACTTAGGCTTATTAAATAGGCTTATTAAATAGACTTATTTCAGCAACTTAAGCTTATTAAATAGGCTTATTCAGCAACTTAGGTTTATTAAATAGGCTCATTAAATACTTATTAAATAGGCTCATTAAATAGACTCATTAAATAGGCTTATTAAATAGGCTTATTAAATAGGCTTAATAAATAAACTTATTAAATAGGCTTATTTTAGCAACTTAGGCTTATTAAATAGGTTTATTTCAGCAACTTAGACTTATTAAATAGCCTTATTAAATAGGTTTATTTCAGCAACTTAGACTTATTAAATATACCTTTTTAAATAGGCTTAGTTCAGAAACTTAGGCTTTTTACATAGGCTTATTTCAGCAACTTAGGCTCATTAAATAGCCTTATTAAATAGGCTTATTTTAGCAACTTAGGCTTATTAAATGGCCTTATTTCAGCAACTTAGGCTTATTAAATAGGCTTATTTCAGCAACTTAGACTTATTAAATAGCCTTATTTCAGCAACTTACGCTTATTAAATAGGCTTATTTCAGCAACTTAGGCTTATTACATAGCCTTATTACATAAGCTTATTTCAGCAACTTGGGCTTATTAAACAGGCTTATTTCAGCAACTTAGGCTTAATAAAAATAGGCTTATTCAGCAACTTAGGCTTATTAAATAGGCTTATTAAATAGACTTATTTCAGCAACTTAGGCTTATTAAATAGGCTTATTCAGCAACTTAGGCTTATTAAATAGGCTCATTAAATACTTATTAAATAGGCTTATTAAACAGGCTTATTAAATAGACTTATTAAATAGGCACAATAAATAGGCTTATTAAATAGGCTCAATAAATAGGCTTATTAAATAGGCTCATTAAATACTTATTAAATAGGTTTATTAAATAGGCGTATTAAATAGGCTTATTTTAGCAACTTAGGCTTATTAAATAGGCTTATTCAGCAACTTAGGCTTATTAAATAGGCTCATTAAATACTTATTAAATAGGCTTATTAAACAGGCTTATTAAATAGACTTATTAAATAGGCTCAATAAATAGGCTTATTAAATAGGCTCAATAAATAGGCTTATTAAATAGGCTCATTAAATACTTATTAAATAGGTTTATTAAATAGGCGTATTAAATAGGCTTATTTTAGCAACTTAGGCTTATTAAATAGGCTTATTTCAGCAACTTAGACTTATTAAAAAGGCTTATTTCAGCAACTTAGGCTTATGAAATAGGCTTTTCAGCAACTTAGGCTTATTAAATAGGCTTATTTCAGCAACTTAGACTTATTAAATAGGCCTATTAAATAGGCTTATTAACTAGACTGATTAAATAGGCTCATTAAATACTCATTAAATAGGCTTATTAAATAGGCTTATTAAATAGACTTATTAAATAGGCTCAATAAATGGGCTTATTAAATAGGCTTATTAAATAGGCTCAATAAATAGGCTTATTAAATAGGCGTATTAAATAGGCTTATTAAATAGGCGTATTAAATAGGCTTATTAAATAGGCTTATTAAATGGACTTATTAAATAGCCTCATTAAATAGGCTTATTTTACCAACTTAGGCTTATTAAATAGGTTTATTTCAGCAACTTAGACTTATTAAATAGCCTTATTAAATAGGTTTATTTCAGCAACTTAGACTTATTAAATATACCTTTTAAAATAGGCTTAGTTCAGAAACTTAGGCTTTTTACATAGGCTTATTTCAGCAACTTAGGCTCATTAAATAGCCATATTAAATAGGCTTATTTCAGCAACTTAGGCTTATTAAATAGCCTTATTAAATAGGCTTATTTTAGCAACTTAGGCTTATTAAATAGCCTTATTTCAGCAACTTAGGCTTATTAAATAGGCTCATTTCAGCAACTTAGACTTATTAAATAGCCTTATTTCAGCAACTTAGACTTATTAAATAGGCTTATTCAGCAAATTAGGCGTATTAAATAGCCTTATTAAATAGGCTTATTTCAGCAACTTAGGCTTATTAAATAGACTTATTTCAGCAACTTAGACTTATTAAAAAGGCTTATTTCAGCAACTTAGGCTTATGAAATAGGCTTTTCAGCAACTTAGGCTTATTAAATAGGCTTATTTCAGCAACTTAGACTTATTAAATAGGTCTATTAAATAGGCTTATTAAATAGACTGATTAAATAGGCTCATTAAATACTCATTAAATAGGCTTATTAAATAGGCTTATTAAATAGACTTATTAAATAGGCTCAATAAATAGGCTTATTAAATAGGCTTATTAAATAGGCTTATTAAATAGGCTCAATAAATAGGCTTATTAAATAGGCGTATTAAATAGGCTTATTAAATAGGCGTATTAAATAGGCTTATTAAATAGGCTTATTAAATGGACTTATTAAATAGCCTCATTAAATAGGCTTATTTTAGCAAACTTAGGCTTATTAAATAGGTTTATTTCAGCAACTTAGACTTATTAAATAGCCTTATTAAATAGGCTTATTTCAGCAACTTAGGCTTATTAAATAGGCTTATTCCAGCAACTTACGCTTATTAAATAGCCTTATTAAACAGGTTTATTTCAGCAACTTAGGCTTATTAAATAGCATTTTTAAATAGGTTTATTTCAGCAACTTAGAATTATTAAATAGACCTTTTTAAATAGGCTTAGTTCAGAAACTTAGGCTTTTTACATAGGCTTATTTCAGCAACTTAGGCTCATTAAATAGCCTTATTAAATAGGCTTATTTCAGCAACTTAGGTTTATTAAATAGCCTTATTAAATAGGCTTATTTTAGCAACTTAGACTTATTAAATCGAAGTATTAAATAGACATTTCAGCAACTTAGGCTCATTAAATATGCTTATGAAATATGCTTATTTCTGCAACTTAGACTTATTAGATAGGCCTATTAAATAGGCTTATTTCAGCAACTTAGGCTTATTAAATAGCGTTATTTCAGCAACTTAGACTTATTAAATAGGCTTATTTCAGCAACTTAGGCTTATTAAATAGGCTTATTCAGCAACTTAGGCTTATCAAATAGGCTTATTAAATAGGCTTATTTCAACAACTCAGGCTTATTAAATAGGCTTATTCAGCAACTTAGGCTTATTAAATAGGCTCATTAAATACTTATTAAATAGGCTTATTAAACAGGCTTATTAAATAGACTTATTAAATAGGCTCAATAAATAGGCTTATTAAATAGGCTCATCAAATATGCTTAATAAATAGGCTTATTAAATAGGCTTATTAAATAGGCTTATTAAATAGGCTTATTAAATAGACTCATTAAATAGGCTTATTAAATGGGCTTATTAAATAGGCTTAATAAATAGGCTTATTAAATAGGCTCAATAAATAGGCTTATTAAATAGGCTCATTAAATATTTATTAAATAGGCGTATTAAATAGATTTATTAAATAGACTTATTAAATAGGCATATTAAATAGGCTTATTAAATAGGCTTATTAAATAGGCCTATTAAATATACTTATTAAATAGCCTCATTAAATAGGCTTATTTTAGCAACTTAGGCTTATTAAATAGGCTTATTTCAGCAACTTAGACTTATTAAATAGCCTTATTTCAGCAACATAGGCTTATTAAAAAGGCTCATTTCAGCAACTTAGGCTTATTAAATAGCCTTATTTCAGCAACGTAGACTTATTAAATAGGCTTATTCAGCAACTTAGGCTTATTAAATAGCCTTATTAAATAGGCTTATTTTAGCAACTTAGGCTTATTTAATAGGCATATTTCAGCAACTTAGACTTATTAAAAAGCCTTATTTCAGCAACTTAGGCTTATGAAATAGGCTTATTTCAGCAACTTAGGCTTATTAAACAGCCTTATTAAATAGGCTTATTTCAGCAACTTGGGCATATTAAATAGGCTTATTTCAGCAACTTAGACTTATTAAATAGGCTTATTAAGTAGGCTTATTAAATAGACTTATTAAATAGGCGTATGAAATGGGCTCAATAATTATGCTTATTAAATAGGCTCAATAAATAGGCGTATTAAATAGGCTCAATAAATAGGCTCATTAAATAGGCTCAATAAATAGGCTTATTAAATAGGCTCATTAAATACTTATTAAATAGGCTTATTAATTAGACTTATTAAATAGACTTATTAAATAGGCTTAATAAAAAGGCTTATTAAATAGACTTATTAAATAGGCTCATTAAATACTTATTAAATAGGTTTATTAAATAGGCGTATTAAATAGGCTCATTAAATAGGCTTATTAAATAGGCTTATTAAATAGGCTTATTAAATAGACTTATTAAATAGCCTCATTAAATAGGCTTATTTTAGCAACTTAGGCTTATTAAATAGGCTTAATTCAGCAACTTATGCTTATTAAATAGCCTTCTTATATAGGCTTATTTCAGCAACTTAGGCTTATTAAATAAGCTTATTTCAGCAACTTAGACTTATTAAATAGGCCTACTAAATAGGCTTATTAAATAGACTTATTAAATAGGCTCATTAAATACTTATTAAATAGGCTTATTAAATAGGCTTATTAAATAGACTTATTATATAGGCTCAATAAATAGGCTTATTAAATAGGTTTATTAAATAGGCTTATTAAGTAGGCTTATTAAATAGGCTTATTAAATAGGCTTATTAAATAGGCTCAATAAATAGGCTTACTAAATAGGCTCAATAAATAGGCTTATTAAATAGGCTCAATAAATAGGCATATTAAATAGGCTCAATAAATAGGCTTATTAAATAGGCTCATTAAATACTTATTAAATAGGCGTATTAAATAGACTTATTAAATAGACTTATTAAATAGGCTTATTAAATAGACTTTATTAAATAGGCTTATTAAAAAGGCTTATTGAATAGACTTAATATATAGGCACATTAAATACTTATTAAATAGGTTTATTAAATAGGCGTATTAAATAGGCTTATTAAATAGGCGTATTAAATAGGCTTATTAAATAGTCTAATGAAATGGACTTATTAAATAGCCTCATTAAATAGGCTTATTTTAGCAACTTAGGCTTATTAAATAGGTTTATTTCAGCAACTTAGACTTATTAAATAGCCTTATTAAATAGGCTTATTTCAGCAACTTAGGCTTATTAAATAAGCTTATTTCAGCAACTTACGCTTATTAAATAGCCTTATTAAACAGGTTTATTTCAGCAACTTAGGCTTATTAAATAGCATTTTTAAATAGGTTTATTTCAGCAACTTAGACTTATTAAATATACCTTTTTAAATAGGCTTAGTTCAGAAACTTAGGCTTTTTAAATAGGCTTATTTCAGCAACTTAGGCTCATTAAATAGCCTTATTAAATAGGCTTATTTCAGCAACTTAGGCTTATTAAAAAGCCTTATTTAATAGTCTTATTTTATCAACTTAGACTTATTAAATCGACTTATTAAATAGACATTTCAGCAACTTAGGCTCATTAAATATGCTTATGAAATATGCTTATTTCTGCAACTTAGACTTATTAGATAGGCCTATTAAATAGGCTTATTTTAGCAACTTAGGCTTATTAAATAGGCTTATTTCAGCAACTTAGACTTATTAAAAAGGCTTATTTCAGCAACTTAGGCTTATGAAATAGGCTTTTCAGCAACTTAGGCTTATTAAATAGGCTTATTTCAGCAACTTAGACTTATTAAATAGGCCTATTAAATAGGCTTATTAACTAGACTGATTAAATAGGCTCATTAAATACTCATTAAATAGGCTTATTAAATAGGCTTATTAAATAGACTTATTAAATAGGCTCAATAAATGGGCTTATTAAATAGGCTTATTAAATAGGCTCAATAAATAGGCTTATTAAATAGGCGTATTAAATAGGCTTATTAAATAGGCGTATTAAATAGGCTTATTAAATAGGCTTATTAAATGGACTTATTAAATAGCCTCATTAAATAGGCTTATTTTAGCAACTTAGGCTTATTAAATAGGTTTATTTCAGCAACTTAGACTTATTAAATAGCCTTATTAAATAGGTTTATTTCAGCAACTTAGACTTATTAAATATACCTTTTAAAATAGGCTTAGTTCAGAAACTTAGGCTTTTTACATAGGCTTATTTCAGCAACTTAGGCTCATTAAATAGCCATATTAAATAGGCTTATTTCAGCAACTTAGGCTTATTAAATAGCCTTATTAAATAGGCTTATTTTAGCAACTTAGGCTTATTAAATAGCCTTATTTCAGCAACTTAGGCTTATTAAATAGGCTCATTTCAGCAACTTAGACTTATTAAATAGCCTTATTTCAGCAACTTAGACTTATTAAATAGGCTTATTCAGCAAATTAGGCGTATTAAATAGCCTTATTAAATAGGCTTATTTCAGCAACTTAGGCTTATTAAATAGGCTTTTCAGCAACCTAGGCTTATTAAATAGGCTTATTTCAGCAACTTAGACTTATTAAATAGGTCTATTAAATAGGCTTATTAAATAGACTGATTAAATAGGCTCATTAAATACTCATTAAATAGGCTTATTAAATAGGCTTATTAAATAGACTTATTAAATAGGCTCAATAAATAGGCTTATTAAATAGGCTTATTAAATAGGCTTATTAAATAGGCTCAATAAATAGGCTTATTAAATAGGCGTATTAAATAGGCTTATTAAATAGGCGTATTAAATAGGCTTATTAAATAGGCTTATTAAATGGACTTATTAAATAGCCTCATTAAATAGGCTTATTTTAGCAACTTAGGCTTATTAAATAGGTTTATTTCAGCAACTTAGACTTATTAAATAGCCTTATTAAATAGGCTTATTTCAGCAACTTAGGCTTATTAAATAGGCTTATTCCAGCAACTTACGCTTATTAAATAGCCTTATTAAACAGGTTTATTTCAACAACTTAGGCTTATTAAATAGCATTTTTAAATAGGTTTATTTCAGCAACTTAGAATTATTAAATATACCTTTTTAAATAGGCTTAGTTCAGAAACTTAGGCTTTTTACATAGGCTTATTTCAGCAACTTAGGCTCATTAAATAGCCTTATTAAATAGGCTTATTTCAGCAACTTAGGTTTATTAAATAGCCTTATTAAATAGGCTTATTTTAGCAACTTAGACTTATTAAATCGAAGTATTAAATAGACATTTCAGCAACTTAGGCTCATTAAATATGCTTATGAAATATGCTTATTTCTGCAACTTAGACTTATTAGATAGGCCTATTAAATAGGCTTATTTCAGCAACTTAGGCTTATTAAATAGCGTTATTTCAGCAACTTAGACTTATTAAATAGGCTTATTTCAGCAACTTAGGCTTATTAAATAGGCTTATTCAGCAACTTAGGCTTATCAAATAGGCTTATTAAATAGGCTTATTTCAACAACTCAGGCTTATTAAATAGGCTTATTCAGCAACTTAGGCTTATTAAATAGGCTCATTAAATACTTATTAAATAGGCTTATTAAACAGGCTTATTAAATAGACTTATTAAATAGGCTCAATAAATAGGCTTATTAAATAGGCTCATCAAATATGCTTAATAAATAGGCTTATTAAATAGGCTTATTAAATAGGCTTATTAAATAGGCTTATTAAATAGACTCATTAAATAGGCTTATTAAATAGGCTTATTAAATAGGCTTAATAAATAGGCTTATTAAATAGGCTCAATAAATAGGCTTATTAAACAGGCTCATTAAATATTTATTAAATAGGCGTATTAAATAGATGTATTAAATAGACTTATTAAATAGGCATATTAAATAGGCTTATTAAATAGGCTTATTAAATAGGCCTATTAAATAGCCTTATTTCAGCAACATAGGCTTATTAAAAAGGCTCATTAAATAGGCTCATTAAATACTTATTAAATAGGCGTATTAAATAGACTTATTAAATAGACTTATTAAATAGGCATATTAAATAGGCTTATTAAATAGGCTTATTAAATAGGCTTATTAAATAGCCTCATTAAATAGGCTTATTTTAGCAACTTAGGCTTATTAAAAAGGCTCATTTCAGCAACTTAGGCTTATTAAATAGCCTTATTTCAGCAACGTAGACTTATTAAATAGGCTTATTCAGCAACTTAGGCTTATTAAATAGCCTTATTAAATAGGCTTATTTCAGCAACTTGGGCTTCTTAATTAGGCTTATTACAGCAACTTAGACTTATTAAATAGGCTTATTAAATAGGCTTATTAAATAGACTTATTAAATAGGTGTATGAAATGGGCTCAATAAATAGGCTTATTAAATAGGCTCAATAAATAGGCTTATTAAATAGGCTCAATAAATAGGCTCATTAAATAGGCTCAATAAATAGGCTTATTAAATAGGCTAATTAAATAATTATTAAATAGGCTAATTAATTAGACTTATTAAATAGACTTATTAAATAGGCTTATTAAATAGACTTATTAAATAGGCTTATTAAACAGGCTTATTAAATAGACTTATTAAATAGGCTCAATAAATAGGCTTATTAAATAGGCTCATTAAATCGGCTTAATAAATAGGCTTATTAAACAGGCTCAATAAATAGGCTTATTAAATAGGCTCATTAAATACTTATTAAATAGGCGTATTAAATAGACTTATTAAATAGACTTATTAAATAGGCATATTAAATAGGCTTATTAAATAGGCTTATTAAATAGGCTTATTAAATAGCCTCATTAAATAGGCTTATTAAAAAGGCTCATTTCAGCAACTTAGGCTTATTAAATAGCCTTATTTCAGCAACGTAGACTTATTAAATAGGCTTATTCAGCAACTTAGGCTTATTAAATAGCCTTATTAAATAGGCTTATGTTAGCAACTTAGGCTTATTAAATAGGCTTATTTCAGCAACTTAGACTTATTAAAAAGCCTTATTTCAGCAACTTAGGCTTATGAAATAGGCTTATTTCAGCAACTTAGGCTTATTAAACAGCCTTATTAAATAGGCTTATTTCAGCAACTTGGGCTTCTTAAATAGGCTTATTTCAGCAACTTAGACTTATTAAATAGGCTTATTAAATAGGCTTATTAAATAGACTTATTAAATAGGTGTATGAAATGGGCTCAATAAATAGGCTCATTAAATAGGCTCAATAAATAGGCTCATTAAATAGGCTCAATAAATAGGCTTATTAAATAGGCTAATTAAATACTTATTAAATAGGCTAATTAATTAGACTTATTAAATAGACTTATTAAATAGGCTTATTAAATAGACTTATTAAATAGGCTTATTAAAAAGGCTTATTAAATAGACTTATTAAATAGGCTCATTAAATACTTATTAAATAGGTTTATTAAATAGGCGTATTAAATAGGCTCATTAAATAGGCTTATTAAATAGGCTTATTAAATAGGCTTATTAAATAGACTTATTAAATAGCCTCATTAAATAGGCTTATTTTAGCAACTTAGGCTTATTAAATAGGCTTAATTCAGCAACTTATGCTTATTAAATAGCCTTCTTATATAGGCTTATTTCAGCAACTTAGGCTTATTAAATAAGCTTATTTCAGCAACTTAGACTTATTAAATAGGCCTACTAAATAGGCTTATTAAATAGACTTATTAAATAGGCTCATTAAATACTTATTAAATAGGCTTATTAAATAGGCTTATTAAATAGACTTATTATATAGGCTCAATAAATAGGCTTATTAAATAGGTTTATTAAATAGGCTTATTAAGTAGGCTTATTAAATAGGCTTATTAAATAGGCTTATTAAATAGGCTCAATAAATAGGCTTACTAAATAGGCTCAATAAATAGGCTTATTAAATAGGCTCAATAAATAGGCATATTAAATAGGCTCAATAAATAGGCTTATTAAATAGGCTCATTAAATATTTATTAAATAGGCGTATTAAATAGACTTATTAAATAGACTTATTAAATAGGCTTATTAAATAGACTTTATTAAATAGGCTTATTAAAAAGGCTTATTGAATAGACTTAATATATAGGCACATTAAATACTTATTAAATAGGTTTATTAAATAGGCGTATTAAATAGGCTTATTAAATAGGCGTATTAAATAGGCTTATTAAATAGTCTAATGAAATGGACTTATTAAATAGCCTCATTAAATAGGCTTATTTTAGCAACTTAGGCTTATTAAATAGGTTTATTTCAGCAACTTAGACTTATTAAATAGCCTTATTAAATAGGCTTATTTCAGCAACTTAGGCTTATTAAATAAGCTTATTTCAGCAACTTACGCTTATTAAATAGCCTTATTAAACAGGTTTATTTCAGCAACTTAGGCTTATTAAATAGCATTTTTAAATAGGTTTATTTCAGCAACTTAGACTTATTAAATATACCTTTTTAAATAGGCTTAGTTCAGAAACTTAGGCTTTTTAAATAGGCTTATTTCAGCAACTTAGGCTCATTAAATAGCCTTATTAAATAGGCTTATTTCAGCAACTTAGGCTTATTAAAAAGCCTTATTTAATAGTCTTATTTTATCAACTTAGACTTATTAAATCGACTTATTAAATAGACATTTCAGCAACTTAGGCTCATTAAATATGCTTATGAAATATGCTTATTTCTGCAACTTAGACTTATTAGATAGGCCTATTAAATAGGCTTATTTTAGCAACTTAGGCTTATTAAATAGGCTTATTTCAGCAACTTAGACTTATTAAAAAGGCTTATTTCAGCAACTTAGGCTTATGAAATAGGCTTTTCAGCAACTTAGGCTTATTAAATAGGCTTATTTCAGCAACTTAGACTTATTAAATAGGCCTATTAAATAGGCTTATTAACTAGACTGATTAAATAGGCTCATTAAATACTCATTAAATAGGCTTATTAAATAGGCTTATTAAATAGACTTATTAAATAGGCTCAATAAATGGGCTTATTAAATAGGCTTATTAAATAGCCTCAATAAATAGGCTTATTAAATAGGCGTATTAAATAGGCTTATTAAATAGGCGTATTAAATAGGCTTATTAAATAGGCTTATTAAATGGACTTATTAAATAGCCTCATTAAATAGGCTTATTTTAGCAACTTAGGCTTATTAAATAGGTTTATTTCAGCAACTTAGACTTATTAAATAGCCTTATTAAATAGGTTTATTTCAGCAACTTAGACTTATTAAATATACCTTTTAAAATAGGCTTAGTTCAGAAACTTAGGCTTTTTACATAGGCTTATTTCAGCAACTTAGGCTCATTAAATAGCCATATTAAATAGGCTTATTTCAGCAACTTAGGCTTATTAAATAGCCTTATTAAATAGGCTTATTTTAGCAACTTAGGCTTATTAAATAGCCTTATTTCAGCAACTTAGGCTTATTAAATAGGCTCATTTCAGCAACTTAGACTTATTAAATAGCCTTATTTCAGCAACTTAGACTTATTAAATAGGCTTATTCAGCAAATTAGGCGTATTAAATAGCCTTATTAAATAGGCTTATTTCAGCAACTTAGGCTTATTAAATAGGCTTTTCAGCAACTTAGGCTTATTAAATAGGCTTATTTCAGCAACTTAGACTTATTAAATAGGTCTATTAAATAGGCTTATTAAATAGACTGATTAAATAGGCTCATTAAATACTCATTAAATAGGCTTATTAAATAGGCTTATTAAATAGACTTATTAAATAGGCTCAATAAATAGGCTTATTAAATAGGCTTATTAAATAGGCTTATTAAATAGGCTCAATAAATAGGCTTATTAAATAGGCGTATTAAATAGGCTTATTAAATAGGCGTATTAAATAGGCTTATTAAATAGGCTTATTAAATGGACTTATTAAATAGCCTCATTAAATAGGCTTATTTTAGCAACTTAGGCTTATTAAATAGGTTTATTTCAGCAACTTAGACTTATTAAATAGCCTTATTAAATAGGCTTATTTCAGCAACTTAGGCTTATTAAATAGGCTTATTCCAGCAACTTACGCTTATTAAATAGCCTTATTAAACAGGTTTATTTCAACAACTTAGGCTTATTAAATAGCATTTTTAAATAGGTTTATTTCAGCAACTTAGAATTATTAAATATACCTTTTTAAATAGGCTTAGTTCAGAAACTTAGGCTTTTTACATAGGCTTATTTCAGCAACTTAGGCTCATTAAATAGCCTTATTAAATAGGCTTATTTCAGCAACTTAGGTTTATTAAATAGCCTTATTAAATAGGCTTATTTTAGCAACTTAGACTTATTAAATCGAAGTATTAAATAGACATTTCAGCAACTTAGGCTCATTAAATATGCTTATGAAATATGCTTATTTCTGCAACTTAGACTTATTAGATAGGCCTATTAAATAGGCTTATTTCAGCAACTTAGGCTTATTAAATAGCGTTATTTCAGCAACTTAGACTTATTAAATAGGCTTATTTCAGCAACTTAGGCTTATTAAATAGGCTTATTCAGCAACTTAGGCTTATCAAATAGGCTTATTAAATAGGCTTATTTCAACAACTCAGGCTTATTAAATAGGCTTATTCAGCAACTTAGGCTTATTAAATAGGCTCATTAAATACTTATTAAATAGGCTTATTAAACAGGCTTATTAAATAGACTTATTAAATAGGCTCAATAAATAGGCTTATTAAATAGGCTCATCAAATATGCTTAATAAATAGGCTTATTAAATAGGCTTATTAAATAGGCTTATTAAATAGGCTTATTAAATAGACTCATTAAATAGGCTTATTAAATAGGCTTATTAAATAGGCTTAATAAATAGGCTTATTAAATAGGCTCAATAAATAGGCTTATTAAACAGGCTCATTAAATATTTATTAAATAGGCGTATTAAATAGATGTATTAAATAGACTTATTAAATAGGCATATTAAATAGGCTTATTAAATAGGCTTATTAAATAGGCCTATTAAATAGCCTTATTTCAGCAACATAGGCTTATTAAAAAGGCTCATTAAATAGGCTCATTAAATACTTATTAAATAGGCGTATTAAATAGACTTATTAAATAGACTTATTAAATAGGCATATTAAATAGGCTTATTAAATAGGCTTATTAAATAGGCTTATTAAATAGCCTCATTAAATAGGCTTATTTTAGCAACTTAGGCTTATTAAAAAGGCTCATTTCAGCAACTTAGGCTTATTAAATAGCCTTATTTCAGCAACGTAGACTTATTAAATAGGCTTATTCAGCAACTTATGCTTATTAAATAGCCTTATTAAATAGGCTTATTTCAGCAACTTGGGCTTCTTAATTAGGCTTATTACAGCAACTTAGACTTATTAAATAGGCTTATTAAATAGGCTTATTAAATAGACTTATTAAATAGGTGTATGAAATGGGCTCAATAAATAGGCTTATTAAATAGGCTCAATAAATAGGCTTATTAAATAGGCTCAATAAATAGGCTCATTAAATAGGCTCAATAAATAGGCTTATTAAATAGGCTAATTAAATAATTATTAAATAGGCTAATTAATTAGACTTATTAAATAGACTTATTAAATAGGCTTATTAAATAGACTTATTAAATAGGCTTATTAAACAGGCTTATTAAATAGACTTATTAAATAGGCTCAATAAATAGGCTTATTAAATAGGCTCATTAAATCGGCTTAATAAATAGGCTTATTAAACAGGCTCAATAAATAGGCTTATTAAATAGGCTCATTAAATACTTATTAAATAGGCGTATTAAATAGACTTATTAAATAGACTTATTAAATAGGCATATTAAATAGGCTTATTAAATAGGCTTATTAAATAGGCTTATTAAATAGCCTCATTAAATAGGCTTATTTTAGCAACTTAGGCTTATTAAAAAGGCTCATTTCAGCAACTTAGGCTTATTAAATAGCCTTATTTCAGCAACGTAGACTTATTAAATAGGCTTATTCAGCAACTTAGGCTTATTAAATAGCCTTATTAAATAGGCTTATGTTAGCAACTTAGGCTTATTAAATAGGCTTATTTCAGCAACTTAGACTTATTAAAAAGCCTTATTTCAGCAACTTAGGCTTATGAAATAGGCTTATTTCAGCAACTTAGGCTTATTAAACAGCCTTATTAAATAGGCTTATTTCAGCAACTTGGGCTTCTTAAATAGGCTTATTTCAGCAACTTAGACTTATTAAATAGGCTTATTAAATAGGCTTATTAAATAGACTTATTAAATAGGTGTATGAAATGGGCTCAATAAATAGGCTCATTAAATAGGCTCAATAAATAGGCTCATTAAATAGGCTCAATAAATAGGCTTATTAAATAGGCTAATTAAATACTTATTAAATAGGCTAATTAATTAGACTTATTAAATAGACTTATTAAATAGGCTTATTAAATAGACTTATTAAATAGGCTTATTAAAAAGGCTTATTAAATAGACTTATTAAATAGGCTCATTAAATACTTATTAAATAGGCTTATTAAATAGACTCATTAAATAGCCTCATTAAATAGGCTTATTTTAGCAACTTAGGCTTATTAAATAGGCTTAATTCAGCAACTTATGCTTATTAAATAGCCTTATTATATAGGGTTATTTCAGCAACTTAGGCTTATTAAATACGCTTATTTCTGCAACTTAGACTTATTAAATAGGCCTGTGAAATAGGCTTATTAAATAGACTTATTAAATAGGCTCATTAAATACTTATTACATAGGCTTATTAAATAGGCTTATTAAATAGACCTATTTAATAGGCTCAATAAATAGGCTTATTAAATAGGCTTATTAAATAGGCTTATTAAATAGGCTTATTAAATAGGCTTATTAAATAGGCTTATTAAATAGGCTCAATAAATAGGCTTATTAAATAGGCTCATTAAATACTTATTAAATAGGCTAATTAAATAGACTTATTAAATAGACTTATTAAATAGGCTTATTAAATAGACTTTATTAAATAGGCTTATTAAAAAGGCTTATCAAATAGACTTAATAAATAGGCTCATTAAATACTTATTAAATAGGCGTATTAAATAGGCTTATTAAATAGGCGTATTAAATAGGCTTATTAAATAGGCTTGTTAAATGGACTTATTAAATAGCCCTATTAAATAGGCTTATTTTAGCAACTTAGGCTTATTAAATAGGTTTATTTCAGCAACTTAGACTTATTAAATAGCCTTATTAAATAGGCTTATTTCAGCAACTTAGGCTTATTAAATAAGCTCATTTCAGCAACTTATGCTTATTAAATAGCCTTATTAAACAGGTTTATTTCAGCAACTTAGGCTTTTTAAATAGCATTTTTAAATAGGTTTATTTCAGAAACTTAGACTTATTAAATATACCTTTTTAAATAGGCTTAGTTCAGAAACTTAGGCTTTTTAAATAGGCTTATTTCAGCAACTTAGGCTCATTAAATAGCCTTATTAAATAGGCTTATTTCAGCAACTTAGGCTTATTAAATAGCCTTATTAAATAGGCTTATTTTAGCAACTTAGACTTATTAAATCGACTAGTTAAATAGACATTTCAGCAACTTAGGCTTATTAAATAGGCTTAAGAAATATGCTTATTTCTACAACTTAGACTTATTAGATAGGCTTATTAAATAGGCTTATTTCAGCAACTTAGGCTTATTAAATAGCCTTATTTCAGCAACTTAGGCTTATTAAATAGGTTTATTTCAGCAACTTAGACTTATTAAATAGCCTTATTTCAGCAAATTAGGCTTATTAAATAGGCTTATTTCAGCAACTTAGACTTATTAAATAGCCTTATTTCAGCAACTTACGCTTATTAAATAGGCTTAATTCAGCAACTTAGACTTATTAGATAGGCCTATTAAATAGGCTTATTTCAGCAACTTAGGCTTATTAAATATGCTTATTTCAGCAATTTACGCTTATTAAATAGCATTTTAAATAGGTTTATTTCAGCAACTTAGACTTATTAAATATACCTTTTTATATAGGCTTAGTTCAGCAACGTAGGCTTATTAAATAGGCTTATTTCAGCAACTTATGCTTATTAAATAGCCTTATTAATCAGGTTTATTTCAGCAACTTAGGCGTATTAAATAGCATTTTTAAATAGGTTTATTTCAGCAACTTAGACTTATTAAATAGACCTTTTTAAATAGGCTTAGTTCAGAAACTTAGGCTTATTAAATAGGTTTATTTCAGCAACTTAGGTTCATTAAATAGCCTCATTAAATAGGCTTATTTCAGCAACTTAGGCTTATTAATAGCCTTATAAAATAGGCTTATTTTAGCACCTTAGACTTATTAAATCGACTTATTAAATAGACATTTCAGCAACTTAGGCTCATTAAATAGGCTTATGAAATATGCTTATTTGTGCAACTTAGACTTATTAGATAGGCCTATTAAATAGGCTTATTTCAGCAACTTAGGCTTATTAAATAGGCTTATTTCAGCAACTTAGACTTACTAAATAGCCTTATTTCAGCAACTTAGGCTTATTAAATAGGCTCATTTCAGCAACTTAGGCTTATTAAATAGCCTTAGATCAGCAACTTAGACTTATTAAATAGGCTTATTCAGCAACTTAGGTGTATTAAATAGCCTTATTAAATAGGCTTATTTCAGCAACTTAGGCTTATTAAATAGGCTTATTTCAGCAACTTAGACTTATTAAAAAGGCTTATTTCAGCAACTTAGGCTTATTAAATAGGCTCATTTCAGCAACTTAAGCTTATTAAATAGCCTTATTTCAGCAACTTAGACTTATTAAATAGCCTTATTTCAGCAAATTAGGCTTATTAAATAGGCTTATTTCAGCAACTTAGACTTATTAAATAGCCTTATTTCAGCGACTTACGCTTATTAAATAGGCTTAATTCAGCAACTTAGACTTATTAGATAGGCCTATTAAATAGGCTTATTTCAGCAACTTAGGCTTATTAAATATGCTTATTTCAGCAATTTACGCTTATTAAATAGCATTTTAAATAGGTTTATTTCAGCAACTTAGACTTATTAAATATACCTTTTTATATAGGCTTAGTTCAGCAACGTAGGCTTATTAAATAGGCTTATTTCAGCAACTTATGCTTATTAAATAGCCTTATTAATCAGGTTTATTTCAGCAACTTAGGCGTATTAAATAGCATTTTTAAATAGGTTTATTTCAGCAACTTAGACTTATTAAATAGACCTTTTTAAATAGGCTTAATTCAGAAACTTAGGCTTATTAAATAGGTTTATTTCAGCAACTTAGGTTCATTAAATAGCCTCATTAAATAGGCTTATTTCAGCAACTTAGGCTTATTAATAGCCTTATAAAATAGGCTTATTTTAGCACCTTAGACTTATTAAATCGACTTATTAAATAGACATTTCAGCAACTTAGGCTCATTAAATAGGCTTATGAAATATGCTTATTTGTGCAACTTAGACTTATTAGATAGGCCTATTAAATAGGCTTATTTCAGCAACTTAGGCTTATTAAATAGGCTTATTTCAGCAACTTAGACTTACTAAATAGCCTCATTTCAGCAACTTAGGCTTATTAAATAGGCTCATTTCAGCAACTTAGGCTTATTAAATAGCCTTAGATCAGCAACTTAGACTTATTAAATAGGCTTATTCAGCAACTTAGGCGTATTAAATAGCCTTATTAAATAGGCTTATTTCAGCAACTTAGGCTTATTAAATAGGCTTATTTCAGCAACTTAGACTTATTAAAAAGACTTATTTCAGCAACTTAGGCTTATGAAATAGGCTTTTCAGCAACTTAGACTTATTAAACAGGCTTATTTCAGCAACTTAGACTTATTAAATAAGCCTATTAAATAGGCTTATTAAATAGACTGATTAAATAGGCTCATTAAATACTCATTAAATAGGCTTATTAAATAGGCTTATTAAATAGACTTATTAAATAGGCTCAATAAATAGGCTTATTAAATAGGCTTATTAAATAGGCTTATTAAATAGGCTCAATAAATAGGCTTATTAAATAGGCGTATTAAATAGGCTTATTAAATAGGCGTATTAAATAGGCTTATTAAATAGGCTTATTAAATGGACTTATTAAATAGCCTCATTAAATAGGCTTATTTTAGCAACTTAGGCTTATTAAATAGGTTTATTTCAGCAACTTAGACTTATTAAATAGCCTTATTAAATAGGCTTATTTTAGCAACTTAGGCTTATTAAATAGCCTTATTTCAGCCTCTTAGGCTTATTAAATAGGCTTATTTCAGCAACTTAGACTTATTAAATAGCCTTATTAAATAGGTTTATTTCAGCAACTTAGACTTATTAAATATACCTTTTTAAATAGTCTTAGTTCAGAAACTTAGGCTTTTTACATAGGCTTATTTCAGCAACTTAGGCTCATTAAATAGCCTTATTAAATAGGCTTATTTCAGCAACTTAGGCTTATTAAATCGCCTTATTAAATAGGCTTATTTTAGCAACTTAGGCTTATTAAATAGCCTTATTTCAGCAACGTAGGCTTATTAAATAGGCTTATTTCAGCAACTTAGACTTATTAAATAGCCTTATTTCAGCAACTTACGCTTATTAAATAGGCTTATTTCAGCAACTTAGGCTTATTACATAGCCTTATTAAATAGGCTTATTTCAGCAACTTGGGCTTATTAAATAGGCTTATTTCAGCAACTTAGGCTTAATAAAAATAGGCTTATTCAGCAACTTAGGCTTATTAAATAGGCTCATTAAATACTTATTAAATAGGCTTATTAAACAGGCTTATTAAATAGACTTATTAAATAGGCTCAATAAATAGGCTTATTAAATAGGCTCAATAAATAGGCTTATTAAATAGGCTCATTAAATACTTATTAAATAGGTTTATTAAATAGGCGTATTAAATAGGCTTATTTTAGCAACTTAGGCTTATTAAATAGGCTTATTCAGCAACTTAGGCTTATTAAATATTCTCATTAAATACTTATTAAATAGGCTTATTAAACAGGCTTATTAAATAGACTTATTAAATAGGCTCAATAAATAGGCTTATTAAATAGGCTCAATAAATAGGCTTATTAAATAGGCTCATTAAATACTTATTAAATAGGTTTATTAAATAGGCGTATTAAATAGGCTTATTTTAGCAACTTATGCTTATTAAATAGGCTTATTTCAGCAACTTAGACTTAATAAAAAGGCTTATTTCAGCAACTTAGGCTTATGAAATAGGCTTTTCAGCAACTTAGGCTTATTAAATAGGCTTATTTCAGCAACTTAGACTTATTAAATAGGCCTATTAAATAGGCTTATTAAATAGACTGATTAAATAGGCTCATTAAATACTCATTAAATAGGCTTATTAAATAGGCTTATTAAATAGACTTATTAAATAGGCTCAATAAATAGGCTTATTAAATAGGCTTATTAAATAGGCTTATTAAATAGGCTCAATAAATAGGCTTATTAAATAGGCGTATTAAATAGGCTTATTAAATAGGCGTATTAAATAGGCTTATTAAATAGGCTCATTAAATGGACTTATTAAATAGCCTCATTAAATAGGCTTATTTTAGCAACTTAGACTTATTAAATAGCCTTATTAAATAGGTTTATTTCAGCAACTTAGACTTATTAAATATACCTTTTTAAATAGGCTTAGTTCAGAAACTTAGGCTTTTTACATAGGCTTATTTCAGCAACTTAGGCTCATTAAATAGCCTTATTAAATAGGCTTATTTCAGCAACTTAGGCTTATTAAATAGCCTTATTAAATTGGCTTATTTTAGCAACTTAGGCTTATTAAATAGCCTTATTTCAGCAACTTAGGCTTATTAAATAGGCTTATTTCAGCAACTTAGACTTATTAAATAGCCTTATTTCAGCAACTTACGCTTATTAAATAGGCTTATTTCAGCAACTTAGGCTTATTACATAGCCTTATTAAATAGGCTTATTTCAGCAACTTGGGCTTATTAAATAGGCTTATTTCAGCAACATAGGCTTAATAAAAATAGGCTTATTCAGCAACTTAGGCTTATTAAATAGGCTTATTAAATAGACTTATTTCAGCAACTTAGGCGTATTAAATAGGCTTATTCAGCAACCTAGGCTTATTAAATAGGCTCATTAAATACTTATTAAATAGGCTTATTAAACAGGCTTATTAAATAGACTTATTAAATAGGCTCAATAAATAGGCTTATTAAATAGGCTCATTAAATCGGCTTAATAAATAGGCTTATTAAAATATGTTTATTAAATAGGCTTAATAAATAGGCTTAATAAATAAACTTATTAAATAGGCTCATTAAATAGGCTTATTAAATAGGCTTATTAAATAGGCTCAATAAATAGGCTTAATAAATAGGCTCATTGAATACTCTTTAAATAGGCTTATTAAATAGACTTATTAAATGGACTTATTAAATAGGCTTATTAAATATGCTTATTAAATAGGCATATTAAATATGCTTATTAAATAGACTTATTAAATAGCCTCATTAAATAGGCTTATTTTAGCAACTTAGGCTTATTAAATAGGCTTATTTCAGCAACTTAGACTTATTAAATAGCCTTATTTCAGCAACTTAGGCTTATTAAATAGGCTCATTTCAGCAACTTAAGCTTATTAAATAGCTTTATTTCAGCAACTTAGACTTATTAAATAGGCTTATTTCAGCAACTTAGGCTTATTAAATAGGCTTATTTCAGCAACTTAGACTTATTAAATAGGCTCATTTCAGCAACTTAGACTTATTAAATAGCCTTATTTCAGCAACTTAGACTTATTAAATAGGCTTATTTCAGCAACTTATGCTTATTAAATATACTTATTTCAGCAACTTAGGCTTATTAAATAGGCTTATTTAAGCAACTTAGACTTATTAAATAGCCTTATTTAAGCAACTTAGGCTTATTAAATAGGCTTATTTCAGCAACTTAGGCTTATTAAATAGCGTTATTTCAGCAACTTAGACTTATTAAATAGGCTTATTTCAGCAACTTAGGCTTATTAAATAGGCTTATTCAGCAACTTAGGCTTATCAAATAGGCTTATTAAATAGGCTTAATTCAACAACTCAGGCTTATTAAATAGGCTTATTCAGCAACTTAGGCTTATTAAATAGGCTTATTAAATAGACTTATTAAATAGGCTCAATAAATAGGCTTATTAAATAGGCTCATCAAATATGCTTAATAAATAGGCTTATTAAATAGGCTTATTAAATAGGCTTATTAAATAGGCTTATTAAATAGACTCATTAAATAGGCTTATTAAATAGGCTTATTAAATAGACTCATTAAATAGGCTTATTAAATAGGCTTATTAAATAGGCTTATTAAATAGGCTTATTAAATAGACTTATTAAATAGCCTAATTAAATAGGCTTATTTTAGCAACGTAGGCTTATTAATAGGCTTATTTCAGCAACTTAGACTTATTAAATAGCCTTATTTCAGCAACTTAGGCGTATTAAATAGGCTCATTTCAGCAACTTAAGCTTATTAAATAGCTTTATTTCAGCAACTTAGACTTATTAAATAGGCTTATTTCAGCAAATTAGGCTTATTAAATAGGCTTATTTCAGCAACTTATGCTGATTAAATAGGCTCATTTCAGCAACTTAGACTTATTAAATAGCCTTATTTCAGCAACTTAGGCTTATTAAATAGGCTTATTTCAGCAACTTAGGCTTATTAAATAGCGTTATTTCAGCAACTTAGACTTTTTAAATAGGCTCATTTCAGCAACTTAAGCTTATTAAATAGCTTTATTTTAGCAACTTAGACTTATTAAATAGGCTTATTTCAGCAACTTAGGCTTATTAAATAGGCTTATTTCAGCAACTTACGCTGATTAAATAGGCTCATTTCAGCAACTTAGACTTATTAAATAGCCTTATTTCAGCAACTTAGACTTATTAAATAGGCTTATTTCAGCAACTTATGCTTATTAAATATACTTATTTCAGCAACTTAGGCTTATTAAATAGGCTTATTTCAGCAACTTAGACTTATTAAATAGGCTTATTTCAGCAACTTAGACTTATTAAATAGCCTTATTTAAGCAACTTAGGCTTATTAAATAGGCTTATTTCAGCAACTTAGGCTTATTAAATAGCGTTATTTCAGCAACTTAGACTTATTAAATAGGCTTATTTCAGCAACTTAGGCTTATTAAATAGGCTTATTTCAGCAACTTACGCTGATTAAATAGGCTCATTTCAGCAACTTAGACTTATTAAATAGCCTTATTTCAGCAACTTAGACTTATTAAATAGGCTTATTTCAGCAACTTATGCTTATTAAATATACTTATTTCAGCAACTTAGGCTTATTAAATAGGCTTATTTCAGCAACTTAGACTTATTAAATAGGCTTATTTCAGCAACTTAGACTTATTAAATAGCCTTATTTAAGCAACTTAGGCTTATTAAATAGGCTTATTTCAGCAACTTAGGCTTATTAAATAGGCTTATTTCAGCAACTTAGACTTATTAAATAGGCTTATTTCAGCAACTTAGACTTATTAAATAGCCTTATTTAAGCAACTTAGGCTTATTAAATAGGCTTATTCAGCAACTTAGGCTTATTAAATAGGCTCATTAAATACTTATTAAATAAGCTTATTAAACAGGCTTATTAAATAGACTTATTAAATAGGCTCAATAAATAGGCTTATTAAATAGGCTCATCAAATATGCTTAATAAATAGGCTTATTAAATAGGCTTATTAAATAGGCTTATTAAATAGGCTTATTAAATAGACTCATTAAATAGGCTTATTAAATAGGCTTATTAAATAGGCTTATTAAATAGGCTTATTAAATAGACTTATTAAATAGCCTAATTAAATAGGCTTATTTTAGCAACGTAGGCTTATTAATAGGCTTATTTCAGCAACTTAGACTTATTAAATAGCCTTATTTCAGCAACTTAGGCTTATTAAATAGGCTCATTTCAGCAACTTAAGCTTATTAAATAGCTTTATTTCAGCAACTTAGACTTATTAAATAGGCTTATTTCAGCAACTTAGGCTTATTAAATAGGCTTATTTCAGCAACTTATGCTGATTAAATAGGCTCATTTCAGCAACTTAGACTTATTAAATAGCCTTATTTCAGCAACTTAGGCTTATTAAATAGGCTTATTTCAGCAACTTAGGCTTATTAAATAGCGTTATTTCAGCAACTTAGACTTTTTAAATAGGCTCATTTCAGCAACTTAAGCTTATTAAATAGCTTTATTTTAGCAACTTAGACTTATTAAATAGGCTTATTTCAGCAACTTAGGCTTATTAAATAGGCTTATTTCAGCAACTTACGCTGATTAAATAGGCTCATTTCAGCAACTTAGACTTATTAAATAGCCTTATTTCAGCAACTTAGACTTATTAAATAGGCTTATTTCAGCAACTTATGCTTATTAAATATACTTATTTCAGCAACTTAGGCTTATTAAATAGGCTTATTTCAGCAACTTAGACTTATTAAATAGCCTTATTTCAGCAACTTAGGCTTATTAAATAGGCTTATTTAAGCAACTTAGGCTTATTAAATAGCGTTATTTCAGCAACTTAGACTTATTAAATAGGCTTATTTCAGCAACTTACGCTTATTAAATAGGCTTATTCAGCAACTTAGGCTTATCAAATAGGCTTATTAAATAGGTTTATTTCAACAACTCAGGCTTATTAAATAGGCTTATTCAGCAACTTAGGCTTATTAAATAGGCTCATTAAATACTTATTAAATAAGCTTATTAAACAGGCTTATTAAATAGACTTATTAAATAGGCTCAATAAATAGGCTTATTAAATAGGCTCATCAAATATGCTTAATAAATAGGCTTATTAAATAGGCTTATTAAATAGGCTTATTAAATAGGCTTATTAAATAGACTCATTAAATAGGCTTATTAAATAGGCTTATTAAATAGGCTTATTAAATAGGCTTATTAAATAGACTTATTAAATAGCCTCATTAAATAGGCTTATTTTAGCAACTTAGGCTTATTAAATAGGCTTATTTCAGCAACATAGACTTATTAAATAGCCTTATTTCAGCAACTTAGGCTTATTAAATAGGCTCATTTCAGCAACTTAAGCTTATTAAATAGCTTTATTTTAGCAACTTAGACTTATTAAATAGGCTTATTTCAGCAACTTAGGCTTATTAAATAGGCTTATTTCAGCAACTTACGCTGATTAAATAGGCTCATTTCAGCAACTTAGACTTATTAAATAGCCTTATTTAAGCAACTTAGACTTATTAAATAGGCTTATTTCAGCAACTTATGCTTATTAAATATACTTATTTCAGCAACTTAGGCTTATTTAATAGGCTTATTTCAGCAACTTAGACTTATTAAATAGCCTTATTTCAGCAACTTAGGCTTATTAAATAGGCTTATTTCAGCAACTTAGGCTTATTAAATAGCGTTAATTCAGCAACTTAGACTTATTAAATAGGCTTATTTCAGCAACTTAGGCTTATTAAATAGGCTTATTCAGCAACTTAAGCTTATCAAATAGGCTTATTAAATAGGCTTATTTCAACAAGTCAGGCTTATTAAATAGGCTTATTCAACAACTTAGGCTTATTAAATAGGCTCATTAAATACTTATTAAATAAGCTTATTAAACAGGCTTATTAAATAGACTTATTAAATAGGCTCAATAAATAGGCTTATTAAATAGGCTCATCAAATATGCTTAATAAATAGGCTCATCAAATAGGCAAAATAGGCTTATTAAATAGGCTTATTAAATAGGCTTATTAAATAGGCTTATTAAATAGACTTATTAAATAGGCTCATTAAATCGGCTTAATAAATAGGCTTATTAAAATATGTTTATTAAATAGGCTTATTAAATAGGCTTAATAAATAAACTTATTAAATAGGGTTATTTTAGCAACTTAGGCTTATTAAATAGGTTTATTTCAGCAACTTAGACTTATTAAATAGCCTTATTAAATAGGTTTATTTCAGCAACTTAGACTTATTAAATATACCTTTTTAAATAGGCTTAGTTCAGAAACTTAGGCTTTTTACATAGGCTTATTTCAGCAACTTAGGCTCATTAAATAGCCTTATTAAATAGGCTTATTTCAGCAACTTAGGCTTATTAAATAGCCTTATTAAATAGGCTTATTTTAGCAACTTAGGCTTATTAAATGGCCTTATTTCAGCAACTTAGGCTTATTAAATAGGCTTATTTCAGCAACTTACGCTTATTAAATAGGCTTATTTCAGCAACTTAGGCTTATTACATAGCCTTATTACATAGGCTTATTTCAGCAACTTGGGCTTATTAAATAGGCTTATTTCAGCAACTTAGGCTTAATAAAAATAGGCTTATTCAGCAACTTAGGCTTATTAAATAGGCTTATTAAATAGACTTATTTCAGCAACTTAGGCTTATTAAATAGGCTTATTCAGCAACTTAGGCTTATTAAATAGGCTCATTAAATAGGCTTATTAAACAGGCTTATTAAATAGACTTATTAAATAGGCACAATAAATAGGCTTATTAAATAGGCTCAATAAATAGGCTTATTAAATAGGCTCATTAAATACTTATTAAATAGGTTTATTAAATAGGCGTATTAAATAGGCTTATTTTAGCAACTTAGGCTTATTAAATAGGCTTATTCAGCAACTTAGGCTTATTAAATAGGCTCATTAAATACTTATTAAATAGGCTTATTAAACAGGCTTATTAAATAGACTTATTAAATAGGCTCAATAAATAGGCTTATTAAATAGGCTCATTAAATACTTATTAAATAGGTTTATTAAATAGGCGTATTAAATAGGCTTATTTTAGCAACTTAGGCTTATTAAATAGGCTTATTTCAGCAACTTAGACTTATTAAAAAGGCTTATTTCAGCAACTTAGGCTTATGAAATAGGCTTTTCAGCAACTTAGGCTTATTAAATAGGCTTATTTCAGCAACTTAGACTTATTAAATAGGCCTATTAAATAGGCTTATTAACTAGACTGATTAAATAGGCTCATTAAATACTCATTAAATAGGCTTATTAAATAGGCTTATTAAATAGACTTATTAAATAGGCTCAATAAATGGGCTTATTAAATAGGCTTATTAAATAGGCTCAATAAATAGGCTTATTAAATAGGCGTATTAAATAGGCTTATTAAATAGGCGTATTAAATAGGCTTATTAAATAGGCTTATTAAATGGACTTATTAAATAGCCTCATTAAATAGGCTTATTTTAGCAACTTAGGCTTATTAAATAGGTTTATTTCAGCAACTTAGACTTATTAAATAGCCTTATTAAATAGGTTTATTTCAGCAACTTAGACTTATTAAATATACCTTTTTAAATAGGCTTAGTTCAGAAACTTAGGCTTTTTACATAGGCTTATTTCAGCAACTTAGGCTCATTAAATAGCCTTATTAAATAGGCTTATTTCAGCAACTTAGGCTTATTAAATAGCCTTATTAAATAGGCTTATTTTAGCAACTTAGGCTTATTAAATAGCCTTATTTCAGCAACTTAGGCTTATTAAATAGGCTCATTTCAGCAACTTAGACTTATTAAATAGCCTTATTTCAGCAACTTAGACTTATTAAATAGGCTTATTCAGCAAATTAGGCGTATTAAATAGCCTTATTAAATAGGCTTATTTCAGCAACTTAGGCTTATTAAATAGACTTATTTCAGCAACTTAGACTTATTAAAAAGGCTTATTTCAGCAACTTAGGCTTATGAAATAGGCTTTTCAGCAACTTAGGCTTATTAAATAGGCTTATTTCAGCAACTTAGACTTATTAAATAGGTCTATTAAATAGGCTTATTAAATAGACTGATTAAATAGGCTCATTAAATACTCATTAAATAGGCTTATTAAATAGGCTTATTAAATAGACTTATTAAATAGGCTCAATAAATAGGCGTATTAAATAGGCTTATTAAATAGGCGTATTAAATAGGCTCAATAAATAGGCTTATTAAATAGGCGTATTAAATAGGCTTATTAAATAGGCGTATTAAATAGGCTTATTAAATAGGCTTATTAAATGGACTTATTAAATAGCCTCATTAAATAGGCTTATTTTAGCAACTTAGGCTTATTAAATAGGTTTATTTCAGCAACTTAGACTTATTAAATAGCCTTATTAACTAGGCTTATTTCAGCAACTTAGGCTTATTAAATAGGCTTATTCCAGCAACTTATGCTTATTAAATAGCCTTATTAAACAGGTTTATTTCAGCAACTTAGGCTTATTAAATAGCATTTTTAAATAGGTTTATTTCAGCAACTTAGAATTATTAAATATACCTTTTTAAATAGGCTTAGTTCAGAAACTTAGGCTTTTTACATAGGCTTATTTCAGCAACTTATGCTCATTAAATAGCCTTATTAAATAGGCTTATTTCAGCAACTTAGGTTTATTAAATAGCCTTATTAAATAGGCTTATTTTAGCAACTTAGACTTATTAAATCGACTTATTAAATAGACATTTCAGCAACTTAGGCTCATTAAATATGCTTATGAAATATGCTTATTTCTGCAACTTAGACTTATTAGATAGGCCTATTAAATAGGCTTATTTCAGCAACTTAGGCTTATTAAATAGCGTTATTTCAGCAACTTAGACTTATTAAATAGGCTTATTTCAGCAACTTAGGCTTATTAAATAGGCTTATTCAGCAACTTAGGCTTATCAAATAGGCTTATTAAATAGGCTTATTTCAACAACTCAGGCTTATTAAATAGGCTTATTCAGCAACTTAGGCTTATTAAATGGGCTCATTAAATACTTATTAAATAGGCTTATTAAACAGGCTTATTAAATAGACTTATTAAATAGGCTCAATAAATAGGCTTATTAAATAGGCTCATCAAATATGCTTAATAAATAGGCTTATTAAATAGGCTTATTAAATAGGCTTATTAAATAGGCTTATTAAATAGACTCATTAAATAGGCTTATTAAATAGGCTTATTAAATAGGCTTAATAAATAGGCTTATTAAATAGGCTTATTAAATAGGCTCAATAAATAGGCTTATTAAATAGGCGTATTAAATAGGCTTATTAAATAGGCGTATTAAATAGGCTTATTAAATAGGCTTATTAAATGGACTTATTAAATAGCCTCATTAAATAGGCTTATTTTAGCAACTTAGGCTTATTAAATAGGTTTATTTCAGCAACTTAGACTTATTAAATAGCCTTATTAAATAGGTTTATTTCAGCAACTTAGACTTATTAAATATACCTTTTTAAATAGGCTTAGTTCAGAAACTTAGGCTTTTTACATAGGCTTATTTCAGCAACTTAGGCTCATTAAATAGCCTTATTAAATAGGCTTATTTCAGCAACTTAGGCTTATTAAATAGCCTTATTAAATAGGCTTATTTTAGCAACTTAGGCTTATTAAATAGCCTTATTTCAGCAACTTAGGCTTATTAAATAGGCTCATTTCAGCAACTTAGACTTATTAAATAGCCTTATTTCAGCAACTTAGACTTATTAAATAGGCTTATTCAGCAAATTAGGCGTATTAAATAGCCTTATTAAATAGGCTTATTTCAGCAACTTAGGCGTATTAAATAGACTTATTTCAGCAACTTAGACTTATTAAAAAGGCTTATTTCAGCAACTTAGGCTTATGACATAGGCTTTTCAGCAACTTAGGCTTATTAAATAGGCTTATTTCAGCAACTTAGACTTATTAAATAGGTCTATTAAATAGGCTTATTAAATAGACTGATTAAATAGGCTCATTAAATACTCATTAAATAGGCTTATTAAATAGGCTTATTAAATAGACTTATTAAATAGGCTCAATAAATAGGCTTATTAAATAGGCTTATTAAATAGGCTTATTAAATAGGCTCAATAAATAGGCTTATTAAATAGGCGTATTAAATAGGCTTATTAAATAGGTGTATTAAATAGGCTTATTAAATAGGCTTATTAAATGGACTTATTAAATAGCCTCATTAAATAGGCTTATTTTAGCAACTTAGGCTTATTAAATAGGTTTATTTCAGCAACTTAGACTTATTAAATAGCCTTATTAAATAGGCTTATTTCAGCAACTTAGGCTTATTAAATAGGCTTATTCCAGCAACTTACGCTTATTAAATAGCCTTATTAAACATGTTTATTTCAGCAACTTAGGCTTATTAAATAGCATTTTTAAATAGGTTTATTTCAGCAACTTAGAATTATTAAATATACCTTTTTAAATAGGCTTAGTTCAGAAACTTAGGCTTTTTTACATAGGCTTATTTCAGCAACTTAGGCTCATTAAATAGCCTTATTAAATAGGCTTATTTCAGCAACTTAGGTTTATTAAATAGCCTTATTAAATAGGCTTATTTTAGCAACTTAGACTTATTAAATCGACTTATTAAATAGACATTTCAGCAACTTAGGCTCATTAAATATGCTTATGAAATATGCTTATTTCTGCAACTTATACTTATTAGATAGGCCTATTAAATAGGCTTATTTCAGCAACTTAGGCTTATTAAATAGCGTTATTTCAGCAACTTAGACTTATTAAATAGGCTTATTTCAGCAACTTAGGCTTATTAAATAGGCTTATTCAGCAACTTAGGCTTATCAAATAGGCTTATTAAATAGGCTTATTTCAACAACTCAGGCTTATTAAATAGGCTTATTCAGCAACTTAGGCTTATTAAATAGGCTCATTATATACTTATTAAATAGGCTTATTAAACAGGCTTATTAAATAGACTTATTAAATAGGCTCAATAAATAGGCTTATTAAATAGGCTCATCAAATATGCTTAATAAATAGGCTTATTAAATAGGATTATTAAATAGGCTTATTAAATAGGCTTATTAAATAGACTCATTAAATAGGCTTATTAAATAGGCTTATTAAAGAGGCTTAATAAATGGCTTATTAAATAGGCTCAATAAATAGGCTTATTAAATAGGCTCATTAAATACTTATTAAATAGGCGCATTAAATAGACTTATTAAATAGACTTATTAAATAGGCATATTAAATAGGCTTATTAAATAGGCTTATTAAATAGGCCTATTAAATAGACTTATTAAATAGCCTCATTAAATAGGCTTATTTTAGCAACTTAGGCTTATTAAATAGGCTAATTTCAGGAACTTAGACTTATTAAATAGCCTTATTTCAGCAACATAGGCTTATTGAAAAGGCTCATTTCAGCAACTTAGGCTTATTAAATAGCCTTATTTCAGCAACGTAGACTTATTAAATAGGCTTATTCAGCAACTTAGGCTTATTAAATAGCCTTATTAAATAGGCTTATTTTAGCAACTTAGGCTGATTAAATAGGCTTATTTCAGCAACTTAGACTTATTAAAAAGCCTTATTTCAGCAACTTAGGCTTATGAAATAGGCTTATTTCAGCAACTTAGGCTTATTAAACAGCCTTATTAAATAGGCTTATTTCAGCAACTTGGGCTTATTAAATAGGCTTATTTCAGCAACTTAGACTTATTAAATAGGCTTATTAAGTAGGCTTATTAAATAGACTTATTAAATAGGCGTATGAAATGGGCTCAATAATTAGGCTTATTAAATAGGCTCAACAAATAGGCGTATTAAATAGGCTCAATAAATAGGCTCATTAAATAGGCTCAATAAATAGGCTTATTAAATAGGCTCATTAAATACTTATTAAATAGGCTTATTAATTAGACTTATTAAATAGACTTATTAAATAGGCTTAATAAAAAGGCTTATTAAATAGACTTATTAAATAGGCTCATTAAATACTTATTAAATAGGTTTATTAAATAGGCGTATTAAATAGGCTCATTAAATAGGCTTATTAAATAGGCTTATTAAATAGGCTTATTAAATAGACTTATTAAATAGCCTCATTAAATAGGCTTATTTCAGCAACTTAGGCTTATTAAATAGGCTTATTTCAGCAACTTAGACGTATTAAATAGCCTTATTTCAGCAACTTAGGCTTATTTAATAGGCTCATTTCAGCAACTTAGGCTTATTAAATAGCCTTAGTTCAGCAACTTAGACTTATTAAATAGGCTTATTTCAGCAACTTAGGCTTATGAAATAGGCTTTTCAGCAACTTAGGCTTATTAAATAGGCTTATTTCAGCAACTTAGACTTATTACATAGGTCTATTAAATAGGCTTATTAAATAGACTGATTAAATAGGCTCATTAAATACTCATTAAATAACTTATTAAATAGGCTTATTAAATAGACGTATTAAATAGGCACAATAAATAGGCTTATTAAATAGGCTTATTAAATAGGCTTATTAAATAGGCTCAATAAATAGGCTCATTAAATAGGCATATTAAATAGGCTTATTAAATAGGCGTATTAAATAGGCTTATTAAATAGGCTTATTAAATGGACTTATTAAATAGCCTCATTAAATAGGCTTATTTTAGCAACTTAGGCTTATTAAATAGGTTTATTTCAGCAACTTAGACTTATTAAATAGCCTTATTAAATAGGCTTATTTCAGCAACTTAGGCTTATTAAATAGGCTTATTCCAGCAACTTACGCTTATTAAATAGCCTTATTAAACAGGTTTATTTCAGCAACTTAGGCTTATTAAATAGCATTTTTAAATAGGTTTATTTCAGCAACTTAGACTTATTAAATATACCTTTTTAAATAGGCTTAGTTCAGAAACTTAGGCATTTTAAATAGGCTTGTTTCAGCAACTTAGGCTCATTAAATAGCCTTATTAAATAGGCTTATTTCAGCAACTTAGGCTTATTAAATAGCCTTATTAAATAGGCTTATTTTAGCAACTAGGACTTATTAAATCGACTTATAAAATAGACATTTCAGCAACTTAGGCTCATTAAATATGCTTATGAAATATGCTTATTTCTGCAACTTAGACTTATTAGATAGGCCTATTAAATAGGCTTATTTCAGCAACTTAGGCTTATTAAATAGCGTTATTTCAGCAACTTAGACTTATTAAATAGGCTTATTTCAGCAACTTAGGCTTATTAAATAGGCTTATTCAGCAACTTAGGCTTATCAAATAGGCTTATTAAATAGGCTTATTTTAGCAACTTAGGCTTATTAAATAGGCTTATTTCAGCAACTTAGACTTATTAAAAAGCCTTATTTTAGCAACTTAGGCTTATTAAATAGGCTTATTTCAGCAACTTAGACTTATTAAATAGGCTTATTAAGTAGGCTTATTAAATAGACTTATTAAATAGGCATATGAAATGGGCTCAATAATTAGGCTTATTAAATAGGCTCAATAAATAGGCGTATTAAATAGGCTCAATAAATAGGCTCATTAAATAGGCTCAATAAATAGGCTTATTAAATAGGCTCATTAAATACTTATTAAATAGGCTTATTAATTAGACTTATTAAATAGACTTATTAAGTAGGCTTAATAAAAAGGCTTATTAAATAGACTTATTAAATAGGCTCATTAAATACTTATTAAATAGGTTTATTAAATAGGCGTATTAAATAGGCTCATTAAATAGGCTTATTAAATAGGCTTATTAAATAGGCTTATTAAATAGACTTATTAAATAGCCTCATTAAATAGGCTTATTTCAGCAACTTAGGCTTATTAAATAGGCTTATTTCAGCAACTTAGACGTATTAAATAGCCTTATTTCAGCAACTTAGGCTTATTTAATAGGCTCATTTCAGCAACTTAGGCTTATTAAGTAGCCTTAGTTCAGCAACTTAGACTTATTAAATAGGCTTATTCAGCAAATTAGGCGTATTAAATAGCCTTATTAAATAGGCTTATTTCAGCAACTTAGGCTTATTAAATAGACTTATTTCAGCAACTTAGACTTATTAAAAAGGCTTATTTCAGCAACTTAGGCTTATGAAATAGGCTTTTCAGCAACTTAGGCTTATTAAATAGGCTTATTTCAGCAACTTAGACTTATTAAATAGGTCTTTTAAATAGGCTTATTAAATAGACTGATTAAATAGGCTCATTAAATACTCATTAAATAAGCTTATTAAATAGGCTTATTAAATAGACTTTTTAAATAGGCACAATAAATAGGCTTATTAAATAGGCTTATTAAATAGGCTTATTAAATAGGCTCAATAAATAGGCTCATTAAATAGGCGTATTAAATAGGCTTATTAAATAGGCGTATTAAATAGGCTTATTAAATAGGCTTATTAAATGGACTTATTAAATAGCCTCATTAAATAGGCTTATTTTAGCAACTTAGGCTTATTAAATAGGTTTATTTCAGCAACTTAGACTTATTAAATAGCCTTATTAAATAGGCTTATTTCAGCAACTTAGGCTTATTAAATAGGCTTATTCCAGCAACTTACGCTTATTAAATAGCCTTATTAAACAGGTTCATTTCAGCAACTTAGGCTTATTAAATAGCATTTTTAAATAGGTTTATTTCAGCAACTTAGACTTATTAAATATACCTTTTTAAATAGGCTTAGTTCAGAAACTTAGGCATTTTAAATAGGCTTATTTCAGCAACTTAGGCTCATTAAATAGCCTTATTAAATAGGCTTATTTCAGCAACTTAGGCTTATTAAATATCCTTATTAAATAGGCTTATTTTAGCAACTTAGACTTATTCAATCGACTTATAAAATAGACATTTCAGCAACTTAGGCTCATTAAATATGCTTATGAAATATGCTTATTTCTGCAACTTAGACTTATTAGATAGGCCTATTAAATAGGCTTATTTCAGCAACTTAGGCTTATTAAATAGCGTTATTTCAGCAACTTAGACTTATTAAATAGGCTTATTTCAGCAACTTAGGCTTATTAAATAGGCTTATTCAGCAACTTAGGCTTATCAAATAGGCTTATTAAATAGGCTTATTTCAACAACTCAGGCTTATTAAATAGGCTTATTCAGCAACTTAGGCTTATTAAATAGGCTCATTAAATACTTATTAAATAGGCTTATTAAACAGGCTTATTAAATAGACTTATTAAATAGGCTCAATAAATAGGCTTATTAAATAGGCTCATCAAATATGCTTAATAAATAGGCTTATTAAATAGGCTTATTAAATAGGCTTATTAAATAGGCTTATTAAATAGACTCATTAAATAGGCTTATTAAATAGGCTTATTAAATAGGCTTATTAAATAGGCTCAATAAATAGGCTTATTAAATAGGCTCATTAAATATTTTAAAATAGGCGTATTAAATAGACTTATTAAATAGACTTATTAAATAGGCATATTAAATAGGCTTATTAAATAGGCTTATTAAATAGGCCTATTAAATAGACTTATTAAATAGCCTCATTAAATAGGCTTATTTTAGCAACTTAGGCTTATTAAATAGGCTTATTTCAGCAACTTAGACTTATTAAATAGCCTTATTTCAGCAACATAGGCTTATTAAAAAGGCTCATTTCAGCAACTTAGGCTTATTAAATAGCCTTATTTCAGCAACGTAGACTTATTAAATAGGCTTATTCAGCAACTTAGGCTTATTAAATAGCCTTTTAAATAGGCTTATTTTAGCAACTTAGGCTTATTAAATAGGCTTATTCCAGCAACTTACGCTTATTAAATAGCCTTATTAAACAGGTTTATTTCAGCAACTTAGGCTTATTAAATAGCATTTTTAAATAGGTTTATTTCAGCAACTTAGACTTATTAAATATACCTTTTTAAATAGGCTTAGTTCAGAAACTTAGGCATTTTAAATAGGCTTATTTCAGCAACTTAGGCTCATTAAATAGCCTTATTAAATAGGCTTATTTCAGCAACTTAAGCTTATTAAATAGCCTTATTAAATAGGCTTATTTTAGCAACTTAGACTTATTAAATCGACTTATAAAATAGACATTTCAGCAACTTAGGCTCATTAAATATGCTTATGAAATATGCTTATTTCTGCAACTTAGACTTATTAGATAGGCCTATTAAATAGGCTTATTTCAGCAACTTAGGCTTATTAAATAGCGTTATTTCAGCAACTTAGACTTATTAAATAGGCTTATTTCAGCAACTTAGGCTTATTAAATAGGCTTATTCAGCAACTTAGGCTTATCAAATAGGCTTATTAAATAGGCTTATTTCAACAACTCAGGCTTATTAAATAGGCTTATTCAGCAACTTAGGCTTATTAAATAGGCTCATTAAATACTTATTAAATAGGCTTATTAAACAGGCTTATTAAATAGACTTATTAAATAGGCTCAATAAATAGGCTTATTAAATAGGCTCATCAAATATGCTTAATAAATAGGCTTATTAAATAGGCTTATTAAATAGGCTTATTAAATAGGCTTATTAAATAGACTCATTAAATAGGCTTATTAAATAGGCTTATTAAATAGGCTTAATAAATAGGCTTATTAAATAGGCTCAATAAATAGGCTTATTAAATAGGCTCATTAAATATTTTAAAATAGGCGTATTAAATAGACTTATTAAATAGACTTATTAAATAGGCATATTAAATAGGCTTATTAAATAGGCTTATTAAATAGGCCTATTAAATAGACTTATTAAATAGCCTCATTAAATAGGCTTATTTTAGCAACTTAGGCTTATTAAATAGGCTTATTTCAGCAACTTAGACTTATTAAATAGCCTTATTTCAGCAACATAGGCTTATTAAAAAGGCTCATTTCAGCAACTTAGGCTTATTAAATAGCCTTATTTCAGCAACGTAGACTTATTAAATAGGCTTATTCAGCAACTTAGGCTTATTAAATAGCCTTATTAAATAGGCCTATTTTAGCAACTTAGGCTTATTAAATAGGCTTATTTCAGCAACTTAGACTTATTAAAAAGCCTTATTTTAGCAACTTAGGCTTATGAAATAGGCTTATTTCAGCAACTTAGGCTTATTAAACAGCCTTACTAAATAGGCTTATTTCAGCAACTTGGGCTTATTAAATAGGCTTATTTCAGCAACTCAGACTTATTAAATAGGCTTATTAAGTAGGCTTATTAAATAGACGTATTAAATAGGCGTATGAAATGGGCTCAATAATTAGGCTTATTAAATAGGCTCAATAAATAGGCTTACTAAATAGGCTCAATAAATAGGCTTATTAAATAGGCTCAATAAATAGGCGTATTAAATAGGCTCAATAAATAGGCTTATTAAATAGGCTCATTAAATACTTATTAAATAGGCGTATTAAATAGACTTATTAAATAGACTTATTAAATAGGCTTATTAAATAGACTTTATTAAATAGGCTTATTAAAAAGGCTTATTGAATAGACTTAATATATAGGCACATTAAATACTTATTAAATAGGTTTATTAAATAGGCGTTTTAAATAGGCTTATTAAATAGGCGTATTAAATAGGCTTATTAAATAGTCTAATTAAATGGACTTATTAAATAGCCTCAATAAATAGGCTTATTTTAGCAACTTAGGCTTATTAAATAGGTTTATTTCAGCAACTTAGACTTATTAAATAGCCTTATTAAATAGGCTTATTTCAGCAACTTAGGCTTATTAAATAAGCTTATTTCAGCAACTTACGCTTATTAAATAGCCTTATTAAACAGGTTTATTTCAGCAACTTAGGCTTATTAAATAGCATTTTTAAATAGGTTTATTTCAGCAACTTAGACTTATTAAATATACCTTTTTAAATAGGCTTAGTTCAGAAACTTATGCTTTTTAAATAGGCTTATTTCAGCAACTTAGGCTCATTAAATAGCCTTATTAAATAGGCTTATTTCAGCAACTTAGGCTTATTAAAAAGCCTTATTAAATAGTCTTATTTTATCAACTTAGACTTATTAAATCGACTTATTAAATAGACATTTCAGCAACTTAGGCTCATTAAATATGCTTATGAAATATGCTTATTTCTGCAACTTAGACTTATTAGATAGGCCTATTAAATAGGCTTATTTTAGCAACTTAGGCTTATTAAATATGCTTATTTCAGCAACTTAGGCGTTTTAAATAGCATTATTAAATAGGTTTATTTCTGCAACTTAGACTTATTAAATAGCCTTATTAAATAGGCTTATTTCAGCAACTTAGTCTTATTAAATAGGCTTATTTCAGCAACTTATGCTTATTAAATAGCCTTATTAAACAGGTTTATTTCAGCAATTTACGCTTATTAAATAGCATTTTAAATAGGTTTATTTCAGCAACTTAGACTTATTAAATAGACCTTTTTATATAGGCTTAGTTCAGCAACGTAGGCTTATTAAATAGGCTTATTTCAGCAACTTATGCTTATTAAATAGCCTTATTAATCAGGTTTATTTCAGCAACTTAGGCGTATTAAATAGCATTTTTAAATAGGTTTATTTCAGCAACTTAGACTTATTAAATAGACCTTTTTAAATAGGCTTAGTTCAGAAACTTAGGCTTATTAAATAGGCTTATGTCAGCAACTTAGGTTCATTAAATAGCCTCATTAAATAGGCTTATTTCAGCAACTTAGGCTTATTAAATAGCCTTATTAAATAGGCTTATTTTAGCACCTTAGACTTATTAGATAGGCCTATTAAATAGGCTTATTTCAGCAACTTAGGCTTATTAAATAGGCTTATTTCAGCAACTTAGACTTATTAAATAGGCTTGTTCAGCAACTTAGGCGTATTAATAGCCTTATTAAATAGGCTTATTTCAGCAACTTAGGCTTATTAAATAGGCTTATTTCAGCAACTTAGACTTATTAAAAAGGCTTATTTCAGCAACTTAGGCTTATGAAATAGGCTTTTCAGCAACTTAGGCTTATTAATTAGGCTTATTTCAGCAACTTAGACTTATTAAATATGCCTATTAAATAGGCTTATTAAATAGACTGATTAAATAGGCTCATTAAATACTCATTAAATAGGCTTATTAAATAGGCTTATTAAATAGACTTATTAAATAGGCTCAATAAATAGGCTTATTAAATAGGCTTATTAAATAGGCTTATTAAATAGGCTCAATAAATAGGTTTATTAAATAGGCGTATTAAATAGGCTTATTAAATAGGCGTATTAAATAGGCTTATTAAATAGGCTTATTAAATGGACTTATTAAATAGCCTCATTAAATAGGCTTATTTTAGCAACTTAGGCTTATTAAATAGGTTTATTTCAGCAACTTAGACTTATTAAATAGCCTTATTAAATAGGTTTATTTCAGCAACTTAGACTTATTAAATATACCTTTTTAAATAGGCTTAGTTCAGAAACTTAGGCTTTTTACATAGGCTTATTTCAGCAACTTAGGCTCATTAAATAGCCTTATTAAATAGGCTTATTTCAGCAACTTAGGCTTATTAAATAGTCTTATTAAATAGGCTTATTTTAGCAACTTAGGCTTATTAAATAGGCTTATTTCAGCAACTTAGACTTATTAGATAGGCCTATTAAATAGGCTTATTACAGCAACTTAGGCTTATTAAATATGCTTATTTCAGCAACTTAGACTTATTAAATAGCCTTATTTCAGCAACTTAGGCTTATTAAATAGGCTCATTTCAGCAACTTAGGCTTATTAAATAGCCTTAGTTCAGCAACTTAGACTTATTAAATAGGCTTATTCAGCAACTTAGGCGTATTAAATAGCCTTATTAAATAGGCTTATTTCAGCAACTTAGGCTTATTAAATAGGCTTATTTCAGCAACTTAGACTTATTAAAGGCTTATTTCAGCAACTTAGGCTTATGAAATAGGCTTTTCAGCAACTTAGGCTTATTAAATAGGCTTATTTCAGCAACTTAGACTTATTAAATAGGCCTATTAAATAGGCTTATTAAATAGACTGATTAAATAGGCTCATTAAATACTCATTAAATAGGCTTATTAAATAGGCTTATTAAATAGACTTATTAAATAGGCTCAATAAATAGGCTCAATAAATAGGCTTATTAAATAGGCTCATTAAATACTTATTAAATAGGCGTATTAAATAGACTTATTAAATAGACTTATTAAATAGGCATATTAAATAGGCTTATTAAATAGGCTTATTAAATAGGCCTATTAAATAGACTTATTAAATAGCCTCATTAAATAGGCTTATTTTAGCAACTTAGGCTTATTAAATAGGCTTATTTCAGCAACTTAGACTTATTAAATAGCCTTATTTCAGCAACATAGGCTTATTAAAAAGGCTCATTTCAGCAACTTAGGCTTATTAAATAGCCTTATTTCAGCAACGTAGACTTATTAAATAGGCTTATTCAGCAACTTAGGCTTATTAAATAGCCTTATTAAATAGGCTTATTTTAGCAACTTAGGCTTATTAAATAGGCTTATTTCAGCAACTTAGACTTATTAAAAAGCCTTATTTCAGCGACTTAGGCTTATGAAATAGGCTTATTTCAGCAACTTAGGCTTATTAAACAGCCTTATTAAATAGGCTTATTTCAGCAACTTGGGCTTATTAAATAGGCTTATTTCAGCAACTTAAACTTATTAAATAGGCTTATTAAGTAGGCTTATTAAATAGACTTATTAAATAGGCGTATGAAATGGGCTCAATAATTAGGCTTATTAAATAGGCTCAATAAATAGGCGTATTAAATAGGCTCAATAAATAGGCTCATTAAATAGGCTCAATAAATAGGCTTATTAAATAGGCTCATTAAATACTTATTAAATAGGCTTATTAATTAGACTTATTAAATAGACTTATTAAATAGGCTTAATAAAAAGGCTCATTAAATAGGCTTATTAAATAGGCTCATTAAATAGGCTTATTAAATAGACTTATTAAATAGCCTCATTAAATAGGCTTATTTCAGCAACTTAGGCTTATTAAATAGGCTTATTTCAGCAACTTAGACGTATTAAATAGCCTTATTTCAGCAACTTAGGCTTATTTAATAGGCTCATTTCAGCAACTTAGGCTTATTAAATAGCCTTAGTTCAGCAACTTAGACTTATTAAATAGGCTTATTCAGCAAATTAGGCGTATTAAATAGCCTTATTAAATAGGCTTATTTCAGCAACTTAGGCTCATTAAATAGACTTATTTCAGCAACTTAGACTTATTAAATAGGCTTATTTCAGCAACTTAGGCTTATGAAATAGGCTTTTCAGCAACTTAGGCTTATTAAATAGGCTTATTTCAGCAACCTAGACTTATTAAATAGGTCTATTAAATAGGCTTATTAAATAGACTGATTAAATAGGCTCATTAAATACTCATTAAATGAGCTTATTAAATAGGCTTATTAAATAGACTTATTAAATAGGCTCAATAAATAGGCTTATTAAATAGGCTTATTAAATAGGCTTATTAAATAGGCTCAATAAATAGGCTTATTAAATAGGCGTATTAAATAGGCTTATTAAATAGGCGTATTAAATAGGCTTATTAAATAGGCTTATTAAATGGACTTATTAAATAGCCTCATTAAATAGGCTTATTTTAGCAACTTAGGCTTATTAAATAGGTTTATTTCAGCAACTTAGACTTATTAAATAGCCTTATTAAATAGGCTTATTTCAGCAACTTAGGCTTATTAAATAGGCTTATTCCAGCAACTTACGCTTATTAAATAGCCTTATTAAACAGGTTTATTTCAGCAACTTAGGCTTATTAAATAGCATTTTTAAATAGGTTTATTTCAGCAACTTAGACTTATTAAATATACCTTTTTAAATAGGCTTAGTTCAGAAACTTAGGCTTTTTAAATAGGCTTATTTCAGCAACTTAGGCTCATTAAATAGCCTTATTAAATAGGCTTATTTCAGCAACTTAGGCTTATTAAATAGCCTTATTAAATAGGCTTATTTTAGCAACTTAGACTTATTAAATCGACTTATTAAATAGACATTTCAGCAACTTAGGCTCATTAAATATGCTTATGAAATATGCTTATTTCTGCAACTTAGACTTATTAGATAGGCCTATTAAATAGGCTTATTTCAGCAACTTAGGCTTATTAAATAGCGTTATTTCAGCAACTTAGACTTATTAAATAGGCTTATTTCAGCAACTTAGGCTTATTAAATAGGCTTATTCAGCAACTTAGGCTTATCAAATAGGCTTATTAAATAGGCTTATTTCAACAACTCAGGCTTATTAAATAGGCTTATTCAGCAACTTAGGCTTATTAAATAGGCTCATTAAATACTTATTAAATAGGCTTATTAAACAGGCTTATTAAATAGACTTATTAAATAGGCTCAATAAATAGGCTTATTAAATAGGCTCATCAAATATGCTTAAAAAATAGGCTTATTAAATAGGCTTATTAAATAGGCTTATTAAATAGGCTTATTAAATAGACTCATTAAATAGGCTTATTAAATAGACTTATTAAATAGGCATAATAAATAGGCTTATTAAATAGGCTTATTAAATAGGCCTATTAAATAGACTTATTAAATAGCCTCATTAAATAGGCTTATTTTAGCAACTTAGGCTTATTAAATAGGCTTATTTCAGCAACTTAGGCTTATGAAATAGGCTTATTTCAGCAACTTAGGCATATTAAACAGCCTTATTAAATAGGCATATTTCAGCAACTTGGGCTTATTAAATAGGCTTATTTCAGCAACTTAGACTTATTAAATAGGCTTATTAAGTAGGCTTATTAAATAGACTTATTAAATAGGCGTATGAAATGGGCTCAATAATTAGGCTCATTAAATAGGCTCAATAAATAGGCGTATTAAATAGGCTCAATAAATAGGCTCATTAAATAGGCTCAATAAATAGGCGTATTAAATAGGCTCAATAAATAGGCTCATTAAATAGGCTCAATAAATAGGCTTATTAAATAGGCTCATTAAATACTTATTAAATAGGCTTATTAATTAGACTTATTAAATAGACTTATTAAATAGGCTTAATAAAAAGGCTCATTAAATAGGCTTATTAAATAGGCTCATTAAATAGGCTTATTAAATAGACTTATTAAATAGCCTCATTAAATAGGCTTATTTCAGCAACTTAGGCTTATTAAATAGGCTTATTTCAGCAACTTAGACGTATTAAATAGCCTTATTTCAGCAACTTAGGCTTATTTAATAGGCTCATTTCAGCAACTTAGGCTTATTAAATAGCCTTAGTTCAGCAACGTAGACTTATTAAATAGGCTTATTCAGCAAATTAGGCGTATTAAATAGCCTTATTAAATAGGCTTATTTCAGCAACTTAGGCTCATTAAATAGACTTATTTCAGCAACTTAGACTTATTAAAAAGGCTTATTTCAGCAACTTAGGCTTATGAAATAGGCTTTTCAGCAACTTAGGCTTATTAAATAGGCTTATTTCAGCAACCTAGACTTATTAAATAGGTCTATTAAATAGGCTTATTAAATAGACTGATTAAATAGGCTCATTAAATAATCATTAAATGAGCTTATTAAATAGGCTTATTAAATAGACTTATTAAATAGGCTCAATAAATAGGCTTATTAAAGAGGCTTATTAAATAGGCTTATTAAATAGGCTCAATAAATAGGCTTATTAAATAGGTGTATTAAATAGGCTTATTAAATAGGCGTATTAAATAGGCTTATTAAATAGGCTTATTAAATGGACTTATTAAATAGCCTCATTAAATAGGCTTATTTTAGCAACTTAGGCTTATTAAATAGGTTTATTTCAGCAACTTAGACTTATTAAATAGCCTTATTAAATAGGCTTATTTCAGCAACTTAGGCTTATTAAATAGGCTTATTCCAGCAACTTACGCTTATTAAATAGCCTTATTAAACAGGTTTATTTCAGCAACTTAGGCTTATTAAATAGCATTTTTAAATAGGTTTATTTCAGCAACTTAGACTTATTAAATATACCTTTTTAAATAGGCTTAGTTCAGAAACTTAGGCTTTTTAAATAGGCTTATTTCAGCAACTTAGGCTCATTAAATAGCCTTTTTAAATAGGCTTATTTCAGCAACTTAGGCTTATTAAATAGCCTTATTAAATAGGCTTATTTTAGCAACTTAGACTTATTAAATCGACTTATTAAATAGACATTTCAGCAACTTAGGCTCATTAAATATGCTTATGAAATATGCTTATTTCTGCAACTTAGACTTATTAGATAGGCCTATTAAATAGGCTTATTTCAGCAACTTAGGCTTATTAAATAGCGTTATTTCAGCAACTTAGACTTATTAAATAGGCTTATTTCAGCAACTTAGGCTTATTAAATAGGCTTATTCAGCAACTTAGGCTTATCAAATAGGCTTATTAAATAGGCTTATTTCAACAACTCAGGCTTATTAAATAGGCTTATTCAGCAACTTAGGCTTATTAAATAGGCTTATTAAATACTTATTAAATAGGCTTATTAAACAGGCTTATTAAATAGACTTATTAAATAGGCTCAATAAATAGGCTTATTAAATAGGCTCATCAAATATGCTTAAAAAATAGGCTTATTAAATAGGCTTATTAAATAGGCTTATTAAATAGGCTTATTAAATAGACTCATTAAATAGGCTTATTAAATAGGCTTATTAAATAGGCTTAATAAATAGGCTTATTAAATAGGCTCAATAAATAGGCTTATTAAATAGGCTCATTAAATATTTATTAAATAGGCGTATTAAATAGACTTATTAAATAGACTTATTAAATAGGCATAATAAATAGGCTTATTAAATAGGCGTATTAAATAGGCCTATTAAATAGACTTATTAAATAGCCTCATTAAATAGGCTTATTTTAGCAACTTAGGCTTATTAAATAGGCTTATTTCAGCAACTTAGGCTTATGAAATAGGCTTATTTCAGCAACTTAGGCATATTAAACAGCCTTATTAAATAGGCATATTTCAGCAACTTGGGCTTATTAAATAGGCTTATTTCAGCAACTTAGACTTATTAAATAGGCTTATTAAGTAGGCTTATTAAATAGACTTATTAAATAGGCGTATGAAATGGGCTCAATAATTAGGCTCATTAAATAGGCTCAATAAATAGGCGTATTAAATAGGCTCAATAAATAGGCTCATTAAATAGGCTCAATAAATAGGCTTATTAAATAGGCTCATTAAATACTTATTAAATAGGCTTATTAATTAGACTTATTAAATAGACTTATTAAATAGGCTTAAAAAAGGCTTATTAAATAGACTTATTAAATAGGCTCATTAAATACTTATTAAATAGGTTTATTAAATAGGCGTATTAAATAGGCTCATTAAATAGGCTTATTAAATAGGCTTATTAAATAGGCTTATTAAATAGACTTATTAAATAGCCTCATTAAATAGGCTTATTTCAGCAACTTAGGCTTATTAAATAGGCTTATTTCAGCAACTTAGACGTATTAAATAGCCTTATTTCAGCAACTTAGGCTTATTTAATAGGCTCATTTCAGATACTTAGGCTTATTAAATAGCCTTAGTTCAGCAACTTAGACTTATTAAATAGGCTTATTTCAGCAACTTAGGCTTATTAAATAGACTTATTTTAGCAACTTAGGCTTATTAAATAGGCTCATTTCAGCAACTTAGGCTTATTAAATAGCCTTAGTTCAGCAACTTAGACTTATTAAATAGGCTTATTCAGCAAATTAGGCGTATTAAATAGCCTTATTAAATAGGCTTATTTCAGCAACTTAGGCTCATTAAATAGACTTATTTCAGCAACTTAGACTTATTAAAAAGGCTTATTTCAGCAACTTAGGCTTATGAAATAGGCTTTTCAGCAACTTAGGCTTATTAAATAGGCTTATTTCAGCAACTTAGACTTATTAAATAGGTCTATTAAATAGGCTTATTAAATAGACTGATTAAATAGGCTCATTAAATAGGCTTATTAAATAGGCTTTTAAAATAGGCTTATTAAATAGGCTCAATAAATAGGCTTATTAAATAGGCTTATTAAATAGGCTCAATAAATAGGCTTATTAAATAGGCGTATTAAATAGGCTTATTAAATAGGCGTATTAAATAGGCTTATTAAATAGGCTTATTAAATGGGCTTATTAAATAGGCTCAATAAATAGGCTTATTAAATAGGCGTATTAAATAGGCTTATTAAATAGGCGTATTAAATAGGCTTATTAAATAGGCTTATTAAATGGACTTATTAAATAGCCTCATTAAATAGGCTTATTTTAGCAACTTAGGCTTATTAAATAGGCTTATTCCAGCAACTTACGCTTATTAAATAGCCTTATTAAACAGGTTTATTTCAGCAACTTAGGCTTATTAAATAGCATTTTTAAATAGGTTTATTTCAGCAACTTAGACTTATTAAATATGCCTTTTTAAATAGGCTTAGTTCAGAAGCTTAGGCTTTTTAAATAGGCTTATTTCAGCAACTTAGGCTCATTAAATAGCCTTATTAAATAGGCTTATTTCAGCAACTTAGGCTTATTAAATAGCCTTATTAAATAGGCTTATTTTAGCAACTTAGACTTATTAAATCGACTTATTAAATAGACATTTCAGCAACTTAGGCTCATTAAATATGCTTATGAAATATGCTTATTTCTGCAACTTAGACTTATTAGATAGGCCTATTAAATAGGCTTATTTCAGCAACTTAGGCTTATTAAATAGCGTTATTTCAGCAACTTAGACTTATTAAATAGGCTTATTTCAGCAACTTAGGCTTATTAAATAGGCTTATTCAGCAACTTAGGCTTATCAAATAGGCTTATTAAATAGGCTTATTTCAACAACTCAGGCTTATTAAATAGGCTTATTCAGCAACTTAGGCTTATTAAATAGGCTCATTAAATACTTATTAAATAGGCTTTTAAACAGGCTTATTAAATAGACTTATTAAATAGGCTCAATAAATAGGCTTATTAAATAGGCTCATCAAATATGCTTAATAAAGAGGTTTATTAAATAGGCTTATTAAATAGGCTTATTAAATAGGCTTATTAAATAGACTCATTAAATAGGCTTATTAAATAGGCTTATTAAATAGGCTTAATAAATAGGCTTATTAAATAGGCTCAATAAATAGGCTTATTAAATAGGCTCATTAAATATTTCTTAAATAGGCGTATTAAATAGACTTATTAAATAGACTTATTAAATAGGCATATTAAATAGGCTTATTAAATAGGCTTATTAAAAAGGCCTATTAAATAGACTTATTAAATAGCCTCATTAAATAGGCTTATTTTAGCAACTTAGGCTTATTAAATAGGCTTATTTCAGCAACTTAGACTTATTAAATAGCCTTATTTCAGCAACATAGGCTTATTAAAAAGGCTCATTTCAGCAACTTAGGCTTATTAAATAGCCTTATTTCAGCAACGTAGACTTATTAAATAGGCTTATTCAGCAACTTAGGCTTATTAAAAAGCCTTATTAAATAGGCTTATTTTAGCAACTTAGGCTTATTAAATAGGTTTATTTCAGCAACTTAGACTTATTAAATAGCCTTATTAAATAGGCTTATTTCAGCAACTTAGGCTTATTAAATAGGCTTATTCCAGCAACTTACGCTTATTAAATAGCCTTATTAAACAGGTTTATTTCAGCAACTTAGGCTTATTAAATAGCATTTTTAAATAGGTTTATTTCAGCAACTTAGACTTATTAAATATACCTTTTTAAATAGGCTTAGTTCAGAAACTTAGGCTTTTTAAATAGGCTTATTTCAGCAACTTAGGCTTATTAAATAGCCTTATTAAATAGGCTTATTTTAGCAACTTAGACTTATTAAATCGACTTATTAAATAGACATTTCAGCAACTTAGGCTCATTAAATATGCTTATGAAATATGCTTATTTCTGCAACTTAGACTTATTAGATAGGCCTATTAAATAGGCTTATTTCAGCAACTTAGACTTATTAAATAGGCTTATTTCAGCAACTTAGGCTTATTAAATAGGCTTATTCAGCAACTTAGGCTTATCAAATAGGCTTATTAAATAGGCTTATTTCAACAACTCAGGCTTATTAAATAGGCTTATTCAGCAACTTAGGCTTATTAAATAGGCTCATTAAATACTTATTAAATAGGCTTATTAAACAGGCTTATTAAATAGACTTATTAAATAGGCTCAATAAATAGGCTTATTAAATAGGCTCATCAAATATGCTTAATAAATAGGCTTATTAAATAGGCTTATTAAATAGGCTTATTAAATAGGCTTATTAAATAGACTCATTAAATAGGCTTATTAAATAGGCTTATTAAATAGGCTTAATAAATAGGCTTATTAAATAGGCTCAATAAATAGGCTTATTAAATAGGCTTATTTCAGCAACTTAGGCTTATTAAATAGCCTTATTAAATAGGCTTATTTTAGCAACTTAGACTTATTAAATCGACTTATTAAATAGACATTTCAGCAACTTAGGCTCATTAAATATGCTTATGAAATATGCTTATTTCTGCAACTTAGACTTATTAGATAGGCCTATTAAATAGGCTTATTTCAGCAACTTAGACTTATTAAATAGGCTTATTTCAGCAACTTAGGCTTATTAAATAGGCTTATTCAGCAACTTAGGCTTATCAAATAGGCTTATTAAATAGGCTTATTTCAACAACTCAGGCTTATTAAATAGGCTTATTCAGCAACTTAGGCTTATTAAATAGGCTCATTAAATACTTATTAAATAGGCTTATTAAACAGGCTTATTAAATAGACTTATTAAATAGGCTCAATAAATAGGCTTATTAAATAGGCTCATCAAATATGCTTAATAAATAGGCTTATTAAATAGGCTTATTAAATAGGCTTATTAAATAGGCTTATTAAATAGACTCATTAAATAGGCTTATTAAATAGGCTTATTAAATAGGCTTAATAAATAGGCTTATTAAATAGGCTCAATAAATAGGCTTATTAAATAGGCTCATTAAATATTTATTAAATAGGCGTATTAAATAGACTTATTAAATAGACTTATTAAATAGGCATATTAAATAGGCTTTTTAAATAGGCTTATTAAATAGGCCTATTAAATAGACTTATTAAATAGCCTCATTAAATAGGCTTATTTTAGCAACTTAGTCTTATTAAATAGGCTTATTTCAGCAACTTAGACTTATTAAATAGCCTTATTTCAGCAACATAGGCTTATTAAAAAGGCTCATTTCAGCAACTTAGGCTTATTAAATAGCCTTATTTCAGCAACGTAGACTTATTAAATAGGCTTATTCAGCAACTTAGGCTTATTAAATAGCCTTATTAAATAGGCTTATTTTAGCAACTTAGGCTTATTAAATAGGCTTATTTCAGCAACTTAGACTTATTAAAAAGCCTTATTTCAGCAACTTAGGCTTATGAAATAGGCTTATTTCAGCAACTTAGGCATATTAAACAGCCTTATTAAATAGGCTTATTTCAGCAACTTGGGCTTATTAAATAGGCTTATTTCAGCAACTTAGACTTATTAAATAGGCTTATTAAGTAGGCTTATTAAATAGACTTATTAAATAGGCGTATGAAATGGGCTCAATAATTAGGCTTATTAAATAGGCTCAATAAATAGGCATATTAAATAGGCTCAATAAATAGGCTCATTAAATAGGCTCAATAAATAGGCTTATTAAATAGGCTCATTAAATACTTATTAAATAGGCTTATTAATTAGACTTATTAAATAGACTTATTAAATAGGCTTAATAAAAAGGCTTATTAAATAGACTTATTAAATAGGCTCATTAAATACTTATTAAATAGGTTTATTAAATAGGCGTATTAAATAAGGCTCATTAAATAGCCTTATTAAATAGGCTTATTAAATAGGCTTATTAAATAGACTTATTAAATAGCCTCATTAAATAGGCTTATTTTAGCAACTTAGGCTTATTAAATAGGCTTAATTCAGCAACTTATGCTTATTAAATAGCCTTCTTATATAGGCTTATTTCAGCAACTTAGGCTTATTAAATAAGCTTATTTCAGCAACTTAGACTTATTAAATAGGCCTATTAAATAGGATTATTAAATAGACTTATTAAATAGGCTCATTAAATACTTATTAAATAGGCTTATTAAATAGGCTTATTAAATAGACTTATTATATAGGCTCAATAAATAGGCTTATTAAATAGGCTTATTAAATAGGCTTATTAAATAGGCTTATTAAATAGGCTTATTAAATAGGCTTATTAAATAGGCTCAATAAATAGGCTTACTAAATAGGCTCAATAAATAGGCTTATTAAATAGGCTCAATAAATAGGCGTATTAAATAGGCTCAATAAATAGGCTTATTAAATAGGCTCATTAAATACTTATTAAATAGGCGTATTAAATAGACTTATTAAATAGACTTATTAAATAGGCTTATTAAATAGACTGTATTAAATAGGCTTATTAAAAAGGCTTATTGAATAGACTTAATATATAGGCACATTAAATACTTATTAAATAGGTTTATTAAATAGGCGTATTAAATAGGCTTATTAAATAGGCGTATTAAATAGGCTTATTAAATAGTCTAATTAAATGGACTTATTAAATAGCCTCATTAAATAGGCTTATTTTAGCAAATTAGGCTTATTAAATAGGTTTATTTCAGCAACTTAGACTTATTAAATAGCCTTATTAAATAGGCTTATTTCAGCAACTTAGGCTTATTAAATAAGCTTATTTCAGCAACTTACGCTTATTAAATAGCCTTATTAAACAGGTTTATTTCAGCAACTTAGGCTTATTAAATAGCATTTTTAAATAGGTTTATTTCAGCAACTTAGACTTATGAAATATACATTTTTAAATAGGCTTAGTTCAGAAACTTAGGCTTTTTAAATAGGCTTATTTCAGCAACTTAGGCTCATTAAATAGCCTTATTAAATAGGCTTATTTCAGCAACTTAGGCTTATTAAAAAGCCTTATTAAATAGGCTTATTTTATCAACTTAGACTTATTAAATCGACTTATTAAATAGACATTTGAGCAACTTAGGCTCATTAAATATGCTTATGAAATATGCTTATTTCTGCAACTTAGACTTATTAGATAGGCCTATTAAATAGGCTTATTTTAGCAACTTAGGCTTATTAAATATGCTTATTTCAGCAACTTAGGCGTTTTAAATAGCATTATTAAATAGGTTTATTTCTGCAACTTAGACTTATTAAATAGCCTTATTAAATAGGCTTATTTCAGCAACTTAGTCTTATTAAATAGGCTTATTTCAGCAACTTATGCTTATTAAATAGCCTTATTAAACAGGTTTATTTCAGCAATTTAGGCGTATTAAATAGCATTTTAAATAGGTTTATTTCAGCAACTTAGACTTATTAAATAGACCTTTTTATATAGGCTTAGTTCAGCAACGTAGGCTTATTAAATAGGCTTATTTCAGCAACTTATGCTTATTAAATAGCCTTATTAATCAGGTTTATTTCAGCAATTTAGGCGTATTAAATAGCATTTTAAATAGGTTTATTTCAGCAACTTAGACTTATTAAATAGACCTTTTTAAATAGGCTTAGTTCAGAAACGTAGGCTTATTAAATAGGCTTATTTCAGCAACTTAGGTTCAATAAATAGCCTCATTAAATAGGCTTATTTCAGCAACTTAGGCTTATTAAATAGCCTTATTAAATAGGCTTATTTTAGCACCTTATACTTATTAAATCGACTTATTAAATAGACATTTCAGCAACTTAGGCTCATTAAATAGGCTTATGAAATATGCTTATTTCTGCAACTTAGACTTATTAGATAGGCCTATTAAATAGGCTTATTTCAGCAACTTAGGCTTATTAAATAGGCTTATTTCAGCAACTTAGACTTATTAAATAGCCTTATTTCAGCAACTTAGGCTTATTAAATAGGCTCATTTCAGAAACTTAGGCTTATTAAATATCCTTAGTTCAGCAACTTAGACTTATTAAATAGGCTTATTCAGCAACTTAGGCGTATTAAATAACCTTATTAAATAGGCTTATTTCAGCAACTTAGGCTTATTAAATAGGCTTTTCAGCAACTTAGGCTTATTAAATAGGCTTATTTCAGCAACTTAGACTTATTAAATAGGCCTATTAAATAGGCTTATTTCAGCAACTTAGGCTTATTAAATAGGCTTTTCAGCAACTTAGGCTTATTAAATAGGCTTATTTCAGCAACTTAGACTTATTAAAAAGGCTTATTTCAGCAACTTAGGCTTATGAAATAGGCTTTTCAGCAACTTAGGCTTATTAAATAGGCTTATTTCAGCAACTTAGACTTATTAAATAGGCCTATTAAATAGGCTTATTAAATAGACTGATTAAATAGGCTCATTAAATACTCATTAAATAGGCTTATTAAATAGGCTTATTAAATAGACTTATTAATTAGGCTCAATAAATAGGCTTATTAAATAGGCTTATTAAATAGGCTTATTAAATAGGCTCAATAAATAGGCTTATTAAATAGGCGTATTAAATAGGCTTATTAAATAGGCGTATTAAATAGGCTTATTAAATAGGCTTATTAAATGGACTTATTAAATAGCCTCATTAAATAGGCTTATTTTAGCAACTTAGGCTTATTAAATAGGTTTATTTCAGCAACTTAGACTTATTAAATAGCCTTATTTCAGCAACCTGGCTTATTAAAAAGGCTCATTTCAGCAACTTAGGCTTATTAAATAGCCTTATTTCAGCAATGTAGACTTATTAAATAGGCTTATTCAGCAACTTAGACTTATTAAATAGCCTTATTAAATAGGCTTATTTTAGCAACTTAGGCTTATTAAATAGGCTTATTTCAGCAACTTAGACTTATTAAAAAGCCTTATTTCAGCAACTTAGGCTTATGAAATAGGCTTATTTCAGCAACTTAGGCATATTAAACAGCCTTATTAAATAGGCTTATTTCAGCAACTTGGGCTTATTAAATAGGCTTATTTCAGCAACTTAGACTTATTAAATAGGCTTATTAAGTAGGCTTATTAAATAGACTTATTAAATAGGCGTATGAAATGGGCTCAATAATTAGGCTTATTAAATAGGCTCAATAAATAGGCGTATTAAATAGGCTCAATAAATAGGCTCATTAAATAGGCTCAATAAATAGGCTTATTAAATAGGCTCATTAAATACTTATTAAATAGGCTTATTAATTAGACTTATTAAATAGACTTATTAAATAGGCTTAATAAAAAGGCTTATTAAATAGACTTATTAAATAGGCTCATTAAATACTTATTAAATAGGTTTATTAAATAGGCGTATTAAATAGGCTCATTAAATAGGCTTATTAAATAGGCTTATTAAATAGGCTTATTAAATAGACTTATTAAATAGCCTCATTAAATAGGCTTATTTTAGCAACTTAGGCTTATTAAATAGGCTTAATTCAGCAACTTATGCTTATTAAATAGCCTTTTTATATAGGCTTATTTCAGCAACTTAGGCTTATTAAATAATCTTATTTCAGCAACTTAGACTTATTAAATAGGCCTATTAAATAGGCTTATTAAATAGACTTATTAAATAGGCTCATTAAATACTTATTAAATAGGCTTATTAAATAGGCTTATTAAATAGACTTATTATATAGGCTCAATAAATAGGCTTATTAAATAGGCTTATTAAATAGGCTTATTAAATAGGCTTATTAAATAGGCTTATTAAATAGGCTTATTAAATAGGCTCAATAAATAGGCTTACTAAAAAGGCTCAATAAATAGGCTCATTAAATAGGCTCAATAAATAGGCTTATTAAATAGCCTCATTAAATACTTATTAAATAGGCATATTAAATAGACTTATTAAATAGACTTATTAAATAGGCTTATTAAATAGACTGTATTAAATAGGCTTATTAAAAAGGCTTATTGAATAGACTTAATATATAGGCACATTAAATACTTATTAAATAGGTTTATTAAATAGGCGTATTAAATAGGCTTATTAAATAGGCGTATTAAATAGGCTCATTAAATAGTCTAATTAAATGGACTTATTAAATGGCCTCATTAAATAGGCTTATTTTAGCAACTTAGGCTTATTAAATAGGTTTATTTCAGCAACTTAGACTTATTAAATAGCCTTATTAAATAGGCTTATTTCAGCAACTTAGGCTTATTAAATAAGCTTATTTCAGCAACTTACGCTTATTAAATAGCCTTATTAAACAGGTTTATTTCAGCAACTTAGGCTTATTAAATAGCATTTTTAAATAGGTTTATTTCAGCAACTTAGACTTATTAAATATACCTTTTAAAATAGGCTTAGTTCAGAAACTTAGGCTTTTAAAATAGGCTTATTTCAGCAACTTAGGCTCATTAAATAGCCTTATTAAATAGGCTTATTTCAGCAACTTAGGCTTATTAAAAAGCCTTATTAAATAGGCTTATTTTATCAACTTAGACTTATTAAATCGACTTATTAAATAGACATTTGAGCAACTTAGGCTCATTAAATATGCTTATGAAATATGCTTATTTCTGCAACTTAGACTTATTAGATAGGCCTATTAAATAGGCTTATTTTAGCAACTTAGGCTTATTAAATATGCTTATTTCAGCAACTTAGGCGTTTTAAATAGCATTATTAAATAGGTTTATTTCTGCAACTTAGACTTATTAAATAGCCTTATTAAATAGGCTTATTTCAGCAACTTAGTCTTATTAAATAGGCTTATTTCAGCAACTTATGCTTATTAAATAGCCTTATTAAACAGGTTTATTTCAGCAATTTACGCTTATTAAATAGCATTTTAAATAGGTTTATTTCAGCAACTTAGACTTATTAAATAGACCTTTTTATATAGGCTTAGTTCAGCAACGTAGGCTTATTAAATAGGCTTATTTCAGCAACTTATGCTTATTAAATAGCCTTATTAATCAGGTTTATTTACGCAACTTAGGCGTATTAAATAGCATTTTTAAATAGGTTTATTTCAGCAACTTAGACTTATTAAATAGACCTTTTTAAATAGGCTTAGTTCAGAAACTTAGGCTTATTAAATAGGCTTATTTCAGCAACTTAGGTTCATTAAATAGCCTCATTAAATAGGCTTATTTCAGCAACTTAGGCTTATTAAATAGCCTAATTAAATAGGCTTATTTTAGCACCTTAGACTTATTAAATCGACTTATTAAATAGACATTTCAGCAACTTAGGCTCATTAAATAGGCTTATGAAATATGCTTATTTCTGCAACTTAGACTTATTAGATAGGCCTATTACATAGGCTTATTTCAGCAACTTAGGCTTATTAAATAGGCTTATTTCAGCAACTTAGACTTATTAAATAGCCTTATTTCAGCAACTTAGGCTTATTAAATAGGCTCATTTCAGCAACTTAGGCTTATTAAATAGCCTTAGTTCAGCAACTTAGACTTATTAAATAGGCTTATTCAGCAACTTAGGTGTATTAAATAGCCTTATTAAATAGGCTTATTTCAGCAACTTAGGCTTATTAAATAGGCTTATTTCAGCAACTTAGACTTATTAAAAAGGCTTATTTCAGCAACTTAGGCTTATTAAAAAGCCTTATTAAATAGGCTTATTTTATCAACTTAGACTTATTAAATCGACTTATTAAATAGACATTTGAGCAACTTAGGCTCATTAAATATGCTTATGAAATATGCTTATTTCTGCAACTTAGACTTATTAGATAGGCCTATTAAATAGGCTTATTTTAGCAACTTAGGCTTATTAAATATGCTTATTTCAGCAACTTAGGCGTTTTAAATAGCATTATTAAATAGGTTTATTTCTGCAACTTAGACTTATTAAATAGCCTTATTAAATAGGCTTATTTCAGCAACTTAGTCTTATTAAATAGGCTTATTTCAGCAACTTATGCTTATTAAATAGCCTTATTAAACAGGTTTATTTCAGCAATTTACGCTTATTAAATAGCATTTTAAATAGGTTTATTTCAGCAACTTAGACTTATTAAATAGACCTTTTTATATAGGCTTAGTTCAGCAACGTAGGCTTATTAAATAGGCTTATTTCAGCAACTTATGCTTATTAAATAGCCTTATTAATCAGGTTTATTTCAGCAATTTAGGCGTATTAAATAGCATTTTAAATAGGTTTATTTCAGCAACTTAGACTTATTAAATAGACCTTTTTAAATAGGCTTAGTTCAGAAACTTAGGCTTATTAAATAGGCTTATTTCAGCAACTTAGGTTCAATAAATAGCCTCATTAAATAGGCTTATTTCAGCAACTTAGGCTTATTAAATAGCCTTATTAAATAGGCTTATTTTAGCACCTTATACTTATTAAATCGACTTATTAAATAGACATTTCAGCAACTTAGGCTCATTAAATAGGCTTATGAAATATGCTTATTTCTGCAACTTAGACTTATTAGATAGGCCTATTAAATAGGCTTATTTCAGCAACTTAGGCTTATTAAATAGGCTTATTTCAGCAACTTAGACTTATTAAATAGCCTTATTTCAGCAACTTAGGCTTATTAAATAGGCTCATTTCAGAAACTTAGGCTTATTAAATATCCTTAGTTCAGCAACTTAGACTTATTAAATAGGCTTATTCAGCAACTTAGGCGTATTAAATAGCCTTATTAAATAGGCTTATTTCAGCAACTTAGGCTTATTAAATAGGCTTTTCAGCAACTTAGGCTTATTAAATAGGCTTATTTCAGCAACTTAGACTTATTAAATAGGCCTATTAAATAGGCTTATTTCAGCAACTTAGGCTTATTAAATAGGCTTATTTCAGCAACTTAGGCTTATTAAATAGGCTTATTTCAGCAACTTAGACTTATTAAAAAGGCTTATTTCAGCAACTTAGGCTTATGAAATAGGCTTTTCAGCAACTTAGGCTTATTAAATAGGCTTATTTCAGCAACTTAGACTTATTAAATAGGCCTATTAAATAGGCTTATTAAATAGACTGATTAAATAGGCTCATTAAATACTCATTAAATAGGCTTATTAAATAGGCTTATTAAATAGACTTATTAATTAGGCTCAATAAATAGGCTTATTAAATAGGCTTATTAAATAGGCTCAATAAATAGGCTTATTAAATAGGCGTATTAAATAGGCTTATTAAATAGGCGTATTAAATAGGCTTATTAAATAGGCTTATTAAATGGACTTATTAAATAGCCTCATTAAATAGGCTTATTTTAGCAACTTAGGCTTATTAAATAGGTTTATTTCAGCAACTTAGACTTATTAAATAGCCTTATTTCAGCAACCTGGCTTATTAAAAAGGCTCATTTCAGCAACTTAGGCTTATTAAATAGCCTCATTTCAGCAATGTAGACTTATTAAATAGGCTTATTCAGCAACTTAGACTTATTAAATAGCCTTATTAAATAGGCTTATTTTAGCAACTTAGGCTTATTAAATAGGCTTATTTCAGCAACTTAGACTTATTAAAAAGCCTTATTTCAGCAACTTAGGCTTATGAAATAGGCTTATTTCAGCAACTTAGGCATATTAAACAGCCTTATTAAATAGGCTTATTTCAGCAACTTGGGCTTATTAAATAGGCTTATTTCAGCAACTTAGACTTATTAAATAGGCTTATTAAGTAGGCTTATTAAATAGACTTATTAAATAGGCGTATGAAATGGGCTCAATAATTAGGCTTATTAAATAGGCTCAATAAATAGGCGTATTAAATAGGCTCAATAAATAGGCTCATTAAATAGGCTCAATAAATAGGCTTATTAAATAGGCTCATTAAATACTTATTAAATAGGCTTATTAATTAGACTTATTAAATAGACTTATTAAATAGGCTTAATAAAAAGGCTTATTAAATAGACTTATTAAATAGGCTCATTAAATACTTATTAAATAGGTTTATTAAATAGGCGTATTAAATAGGCTCATTAAATAGGCTTATTAAATAGGCTTATTAAATAGGCTTATTAAATAGACTTATTAAATAGCCTCATTAAATAGGCTTATTTTAGCAACTTACGCTTATTAAATAGGCTTAATTCAGCAACTTATGCTTATTAAATAGCCTTTTTATATAGGCTTATTTCAGCAACTTAGGCTTATTAAATAATCTTATTTCAGCAACTTAGACTTATTAAATAGGCCTATTAAATAGGCTTATTAAATAGACTTATTAAATAGGCTCATTAAATACTTATTAAATAGGCTTATTAAATAGGCTTATTAAATAGACTTATTATATAGGCTCAATAAATAGGCTTATTAAATAGGCTTATTAAATAGGCTTATTAAATAGGCTTATTAAATAGGCTTATTAAATAGGCTTATTAAATAGGCTCAATAAATAGGCTTACTAAAAAGGCTCAATAAATAGGCTCATTAAATAGGCTCAATAAATAGGCTTATTAAATAGCCTCATTAAATACTTATTAAATAGGCATATTAAATAGACTTATTAAATAGACTTATTAAATAGGCTTATTAAATAGACTGTATTAAATAGGCTTATTAAAAAGGCTTATTGAATAGACTTAATATATAGGCACATTAAATACTTATTAAATAGGTTTATTAAATAGGCGTATTAAATAGGCTTATTAAATAGGCTCAATAAATAGGCTTACTAAAAAGGCTCAATAAATAGGCTCATTAAATAGGCTCAATAAATAGGCTTATTAAATAGCCTCATTAAATACTTATTAAATAGGCATATTAAATAGACTTATTAAATAGACTTATTAAATAGGCTTATTAAATAGACTGTATTAAATAGGCTTATTAAAAAGGCTTATTGAATAGACTTAATATATAGGCACATTAAATACTTATTAAATAGGTTTATTAAATAGGCGTATTAAATAGGCTTATTAAATAGGCGTATTAAATAGGCTCATTAAATAGTCTAATTAAATGGACTTATTAAATAGCCTCATTAAATAGGCTTATTTTAGCAACTTAGGCTTATTAAATAGGTTTATTTCAGCAACTTAGACTTATTAAATAGCCTTATTAAATAGGCTTATTTCAGCAACTTAGGCTTATTAAATAAGCTTATTTCAGCAACTTACGCTTATTAAATAGCCTTATTAAACAGGTTTATTTCAGCAACTTAGGCTTATTAAATAGCATTTTTAAATAGGTTTATTTCAGCAACTTAGACTTATTAAATATACCTTTTAAAATAGGCTTAGTTCAGAAACTTAGGCTTTTAAAATAGGCTTATTTCAGCAACTTAGGCTCATTAAATAGCCTTATTAAATAGGCTTATTTCAGCAACTTAGGCTTATTAAAAAGCCTTATTAAATAGGCTTATTTTATCAACTTAGACTTATTAAATCGACTTATTAAATAGACATTTGAGCAACTTAGGCTCATTAAATATGCTTATGAAATATGCTTATTTCTGCAACTTAGACTTATTAGATAGGCCTATTAAATAGGCTTATTTTAGCAACTTAGGCTTATTAAATATGCTTATTTCAGCAACTTAGGCGTTTTAAATAGCATTATTAAATAGGTTTATTTCTGCAACTTAGACTTATTAAATAGCCTTATTAAATAGGCTTATTTCAGCAACTTAGTCTTATTAAATAGGCTTATTTCAGCAACTTATGCTTATTAAATAGCCTTATTAAACAGGTTTATTTCAGCAATTTACGCTTATTAAATAGCATTTTAAATAGGTTTATTTCAGCAACTTAGACTTATTAAATAGACCTTTTTATATAGGCTTAGTTCAGCAACGTAGGCTTATTAAATAGGCTTATTTCAGCAACTTATGCTTATTAAATAGCCTTATTAATCAGGTTTATTTACGCAACTTAGGCGTATTAAATAGCATTTTTAAATAGGTTTATTTCAGCAACTTAGACTTATTAAATAGACCTTTTTAAATAGGCTTAGTTCAGAAACTTAGGCTTATTAAATAGGCTTATTTCAGCAACTTAGGTTCATTAAATAGCCTCATTAAATAGGCTTATTTCAGCAACTTAGGCTTATTAAATAGCCTAATTAAATAGGCTTATTTTAGCACCTTAGACTTATTAAATCGACTTATTAAATAGACATTTCAGCAACTTAGGCTCATTAAATAGGCTTATGAAATATGCTTATTTCTGCAACTTAGACTTATTAGATAGGCCTATTACATAGGCTTATTTCAGCAACTTAGGCTTATTAAATAGGCTTATTTCAGCAACTTAGACTTATTAAATAGCCTTATTTCAGCAACTTAGGCTTATTAAATAGGCTCATTTCAGCAACTTAGGCTTATTAAATAGCCTTAGTTCAGCAACTTAGACTTATTAAATAGGCTTATTCAGCAACTTAGGTGTATTAAATAGCCTTATTAAATAGGCTTATTTCAGCAACTTAGGCTTATTAAATAGGCTTATTTCAGCAACTTAGACTTATTAAAAAGGCTTATTTCAGCAACTTAGGCTTATTAAAAAGCCTTATTAAATAGGCTTATTTTATCAACTTAGACTTATTAAATCGACTTATTAAATAGACATTTGAGCAACTTAGGCTCATTAAATATGCTTATGAAATATGCTTATTTCTGCAACTTAGACTTATTAGATAGGCCTATTAAATAGGCTTATTTTAGCAACTTAGGCTTATTAAATATGCTTATTTCAGCAACTTAGGCGTTTTAAATAGCATTATTAAATAGGTTTATTTCTGCAACTTAGACTTATTAAATAGCCTTATTAAATAGGCTTATTTCAGCAACTTAGTCTTATTAAATAGGCTTATTTCAGCAACTTATGCTTATTAAATAGCCTTATTAAACAGGTTTATTTCAGCAATTTACGCTTATTAAATAGCATTTTAAATAGGTTTATTTCAGCAACTTAGACTTATTAAATAGACCTTTTTATATAGGCTTAGTTCAGCAACGTAGGCTTATTAAATAGGCTTATTTCAGCAACTTATGCTTATTAAATAGCCTTATTAATCAGGTTTATTTCAGCAATTTAGGCGTATTAAATAGCATTTTAAATAGGTTTATTTCAGCAACTTAGACTTATTAAATAGACCTTTTTAAATAGGCTTAGTTCAGAAACTTAGGCTTATTAAATAGGCTTATTTCAGCAACTTAGGTTCAATAAATAGCCTCATTAAATAGGCTTATTTCAGCAACTTAGGCTTATTAAATAGCCTTATTAAATAGGCTTATTTTAGCACCTTATACTTATTAAATCGACTTATTAAATAGACATTTCAGCAACTTAGGCTCATTAAATAGGCTTATGAAATATGCTTATTTCTGCAACTTAGACTTATTAGATAGGCCTATTAAATAGGCTTATTTCAGCAACTTAGGCTTATTAAATAGGCTTATTTCAGCAACTTAGACTTATTAAATAGCCTTATTTCAGCAACTTAGGCTTATTAAATAGGCTCATTTCAGAAACTTAGGCTTATTAAATATCCTTAGTTCAGCAACTTAGACTTATTAAATAGGCTTATTCAGCAACTTAGGCGTATTAAATAGCCTTATTAAATAGGCTTATTTCAGCAACTTAGGCTTATTAAATAGGCTTTTCAGCAACTTAGGCTTATTAAATAGGCTTATTTCAGCAACTTAGACTTATTAAATAGGCCTATTAAATAGGCTTATTTCAGCAACTTAGGCTTATTAAATAGGCTTTTCAGCAACTTAGGCTTATTAAATAGGCTTATTTCAGCAACTTAGACTTATTAAAAAGGCTTATTTCAGCAACTTAGGCTTATGAAATAGGCTTTTCAGCAACTTAGGCTTATTAAATAGGCTTATTTCAGCAACTTAGACTTATTAAATAGGCCTATTAAATAGGCTTATTAAATAGACTGATTAAATAGGCTCATTAAATACTCATTAAATAGGCTTATTAAATAGGCTTATTAAATAGACTTATTAATTAGGCTCAATAAATAGGCTTATTAAATAGGCTTATTAAATAGGCTCAATAAATAGGCTTATTAAATAGGCGTATTAAATAGGCTTATTAAATAGGCGTATTAAATAGGCTTATTAAATAGGCTTATTAAATGGACTTATTAAATAGCCTCATTAAATAGGCTTATTTTAGCAACTTAGGCTTATTAAATAGGTTTATTTCAGCAACTTAGACTTATTAAATAGCCTTATTTCAGCAACCTGGCTTATTAAAAAGGCTCATTTCAGCAACTTAGGCTTATTAAATAGCCTTATTTCAGCAATGTAGACTTATTAAATAGGCTTATTCAGCAACTTAGACTTATTAAATAGCCTTATTAAATAGGCTTATTTTAGCAACTTAGGCTTATTAAATAGGCTTATTTCAGCAACTTAGACTTATTAAAAAGCCTTATTTCAGCAACTTAGGCTTATGAAATAGGCTTATTTCAGCAACTTAGGCATATTAAACAGCCTTATTAAATAGGCTTATTTCAGCAACTTGGGCTTATTAAATAGGCTTATTTCAGCAACTTAGACTTATTAAATAGGCTTATTAAGTAGGCTTATTAAATAGACTTATTAAATAGGCGTATGAAATGGGCTCAATAATTAGGCTTATTAAATAGGCTCAATAAATAGGCGTATTAAATAGGCTCAATAAATAGGCTCATTAAATAGGCTCAATAAATAGGCTTATTAAATAGGCTCATTAAATACTTATTAAATAGGCTTATTAATTAGACTTATTAAATAGACTTATTAAATAGGCTTAATAAAAAGGCTTATTAAATAGACTTATTAAATAGGCTCATTAAATACTTATTAAATAGGTTTATTAAATAGGCGTATTAAATAGGCTCATTAAATAGGCTTATTAAATAGGCTTATTAAATAGGCTTATTAAATAGACTTATTAAATAGCCTCATTAAATAGGCTTATTTTAGCAACTTACGCTTATTAAATAGGCTTAATTCAGCAACTTATGCTTATTAAATAGCCTTTTTATATAGGCTTATTTCAGCAACTTAGGCTTATTAAATAATCTTATTTCAGCAACTTAGACTTATTAAATAGGCCTATTAAATAGGCTTATTAAATAGACTTATTAAATAGGCTCATTAAATACTTATTAAATAGGCTTATTAAATAGGCTTATTAAATAGACTTATTATATAGGCTCAATAAATAGGCTTATTAAATAGGCTTATTAAATAGGCTTATTAAATAGGCTTATTAAATAGGCTTATTAAATAGGCTTATTAAATAGGCTCAATAAATAGGCTTACTAAAAAGGCTCAATAAATAGGCTCATTAAATAGGCTCAATAAATAGGCTTATTAAATAGCCTCATTAAATACTTATTAAATAGGCATATTAAATAGACTTATTAAATAGACTTATTAAATAGGCTTATTAAATAGACTGTATTAAATAGGCTTATTAAAAAGGCTTATTGAATAGACTTAATATATAGGCACATTAAATACTTATTAAATAGGTTTATTAAATAGGCGTATTAAATAGGCTTATTAAATAGGCGTATTAAATAGGCTCATTAAATAGTCTAATTAAATGGACTTATTAAATAGCCTCATTAAATAGGCTTATTTTAGCAACTTAGGCTTATTAAATAGGTTTATTTCAGCAACTTAGACTTATTAAATAGCCTTATTAAATAGGCTTATTTCAGCAACTTAGGCTTATTAAATAAGCTTATTTCAGCAACTTACGCTTATTAAATAGCCTTATTAAACAGGTTTATTTCAGCAACTTAGGCTTATTAAATAGCATTTTTAAATAGGTTTATTTCAGCAACTTAGACTTATTAAATATACCTTTTAAAATAGGCTTAGTTCAGAAACTTAGGCTTTTAAAATAGGCTTATTTCAGCAACTTAGGCTCATTAAATAGCCTTATTAAATAGGCTTATTTCAGCAACTTAGGCTTATTAAAAAGCCTTATTAAATAGGCTTATTTTATCAACTTAGACTTATTAAATCGACTTATTAAATAGACATTTGAGCAACTTAGGCTCATTAAATATGCTTATGAAATATGCTTATTTCTGCAACTTAGACTTATTAGATAGGCCTATTAAATAGGCTTATTTTAGCAACTTAGGCTTATTAAATATGCTTATTTCAGCAACTTAGGCGTTTTAAATAGCATTATTAAATAGGTTTATTTCTGCAACTTAGACTTATTAAATAGCCTTATTAAATAGGCTTATTTCAGCAACTTAGTCTTATTAAATAGGCTTATTTCAGCAACTTATGCTTATTAAATAGCCTTATTAAACAGGTTTATTTCAGCAATTTACGCTTATTAAATAGCATTTTAAATAGGTTTATTTCAGCAACTTAGACTTATTAAATAGACCTTTTTATATAGGCTTAGTTCAGCAACGTAGGCTTATTAAATAGGCTTATTTCAGCAACTTATGCTTATTAAATAGCCTTATTAATCAGGTTTATTTCAGCAACTTAGGCGTATTAAATAGCATTTTTAAATAGGTTTATTTCAGCAACTTAGACTTATTAAATAGACCTTTTTAAATAGGCTTAGTTCAGAAACTTAGGCTTATTAAATAGGCTTATTTCAGCAACTTAGGTTCATTAAATAGCCTCATTAAATAGGCTTATTTCAGCAACTTAGGCTTATTAAATAGCCTTATTAAATAGGCTTATTTTAGCACCTTAGACTTATTAAATCGACTTATTAAATAGACATTTCAGCAACTTAGGCTCATTAAATAGGCTTATGAAATATGCTTATTTCTGCAACTTAGACTTATTAGATAGGCCTATTACATAGGCTTATTTCAGCAACTTAGGCTTATTAAATAGGCTTATTTCAGCAACTTAGACTTATTAAATAGCCTTATTTCAGCAACTTAGGCTTATTAAATAGGCTCATTTCAGCAACTTAGGCTTATTAAATAGCCTTAGTTCAGCAACTTAGACTTATTAAATAGGCTTATTCAGCAACTTAGGTGTATTAAATAGCCTTATTAAATAGGCTTATTTCAGCAACTTAGGCTTATTAAATAGGCTTATTTCAGCAACTTAGACTTATTAAAAAGGCTTATTTCAGCAACTTAGGCTTATGAAATAGGCATTTCAGCAACTTAGGCTTATTAAATAGGCTTATTTCAGCAACTTAGACTTATTAAATAGGCCTATTAAATAGGCTTATTAAATAGACTGATTAAATAGGCTCATTAAATACTCATTAAATAGGCTTATTAAATAGGCTTATTAAATAGACTTATTAAATAGGCTCAATAAATAGGCTTATTAAATAGGCTTATTAAATAGGCTTATTAAATAGGCTCAATAAATAGGCTTATTAAATAGGCGTATTAAATAGGCTTATTAAATAGGCGTATTAAATAGGCTTATTAAATAGGCTTATTAAATGGACTTATTAAATAGCCTCATTAAATAGGCTTATTTTAGCAACTTAGGCTTATTAAATAGGTTTATTTCAGCAACTTAGGCTCATTAAATAGCCTTATTAAATAGGCTTATTTCAGCAACTTAGGCTTATTAAATAGCCTTATTAAATAGGCTTATTTTAGCAACTTAGACTTATTAAATCGACTAGTTAAATAGACATTTCAGCAACTTAGGCTCATTAAATAGGCTTATGAAATATGCTTATTTCTGCAACTTAGACTTATTAGATAGGCCTATTAAATAGGCTTATTTCAGCAACTTAGGCTTATTAAATAGCCTCATTTCAGCAACTTAGGCTTATTAAATAGGCTTATTTCAACAACTTAGACTTATTAAATAGCCTTATTTCAGCAACTTACGCTTATTAAATAGGCTTATTTCAGCAACCTAGGCTTATTACATAGCCTTATTAAATAGGCTTATTTCAGCAACTTGGGCTTATTAAATAGGCTTATTTCAGCAACTTAGGCTTAATAAAAATAGGCTTATTCAGCAACTTAGGCTTATTAAATAGGCTAATTAAATAGACTTATTTCAGCAACTTAGGCTTATTAAATAGGCTTATTCAGCAACTTAGGCTTATTAAATAGGCTCATTAAATACTTATTAAATAGGCTTATTAAACAGGCTTATTAAATAGACTTATTAAATAGGCTCAATAAATAGGATTCTTAAATAGGCTCATTAAATCGGCTTAATAAATAGGCTTATTAAATATGTTTATTAAATAGGCTTTATAAATTGGCTTAATAAATAAACTTATTAAATAGGCTCATTAAATAGGCTTATTAAATAGGCTCAATAAATAGGCTTAATAAATAGGCTCATTGAATACTCTTTAAATAGGCTTATTAAATAGACTTATTAAATAGAGTTATTAAATAGGCTTATTAAATAGGCTTATTAAATAGGCATATTAAATAGGCTTATTAAATAGACTTATTAAATAGCCTCATTAAATAGGCTTATTTTAGCAACTTAGGCTTATTAAATAGGCTTATTTCAGCAACTTAGACTTATTAAATAGCCTTATTTCAGCAACTTAGGCTTATTAAATAGGCTCATTTCAGCAACTTAAGCTTATTACATAGACTTATTTCAGCAACTTAGACTTATTAAATAGGCTTATTTCAGCAACTTAGGCTTATTAAATAGGCTTATTTCAGCAACTTAGACTTATTAAATAGGCTTATTTCAGCAACTTAGGCTTATTAAATAGCCTTATTAAATAGGCTTATTTCAGCAACTTGGGCTTATTAAATAGGCTTATTTCAGCAACTTACGCTGATTAAATAGGCTCATTTCAGCAACTTAGACTTATTAAATAGCCTTATTTCAGGAACTTAGACTTATTAAATAGGCTTATTTCAGCAACTTATGATTATTAAATATACTTATTTCAGCAACTTAGGCTTATTAAATAGGCTTATTTCAGCAACTTAGACTTATTAAATAGCCTTATTTCAGCAACTTAGGCTTATTAAATAGGCTTATTTCAGCAACTTAGGCTTATTAAATAGCATTATTTCAGCAACTTAGACTTATTAAATAGGCTTATTTCAGCAACTTAGGCTTATTAAATAGGCTTATTCAGCAACTTAGGCTTATCAAATAGGCTTATTAAATAGGCTTATTTCAACAACTCAGGCTTATTAAATAGGCTTATTCAGCAACTTAGGCTTATTAAATAGGCTCATTAAATAGGCTTATTAAATAGACTTATTAAATAGGCTTATTAAAAAGGCTTATTAAATAGACTTATTAAATAGGCTCATTAAATACTTATTAAATAGGTTTATTAAATAGGCGTATTAAATAGGCTCATTAAATAGGCTTATTAAATAGGCTTATTAAATAGGCTTATTAAATAGACTTATTAAATAGCCTCATTAAATAGGCTTATTTTAGCAACTTATGCTTATTAAATAGCCTTATTATATAGGCTTATTTCAGCAACTTAGGCTTATTAAATAAGCTTATTTCAGCAACTTAGACTTATTAAATAGGCCTATTAAATAGGCTTATTAAATAGACTTATTAAATAGGCTCATTAAATACTTATTAAATAGGCTTATTAAATAGGCTTATTAAATAGACTTATTAAATAGGCGTATTAAATAGGCTTATTAAATAGGCTTATTAAATAGGCTTATTAAATAGGCTTATTAAATAGGCTTATTAAATAGGCTCAATAAATAGGCTTACTAAATAGGCTCAATAAATAGGCTTATTAAATAGGCTCAATAAATAGGCGTATTAAATAGGCTCAATAAATAGGCTTATTAAATAGGCTCATTAAATACTTATTAAATAGGCGTATTAAATAGACTTATTAAATAGACTTATTAAATAGGCTTATTAAATAGACGTTATTAAATAGGCTTATTAAAAAGGCTTATTAAATAGACTTAATAAATAGGCTCATTAAATACTTATTAAATAGGTTTATTAAATAGGCGTATTAAATAGGCTTATTAAATAGGCATATTAAATAGGCTTATTAAATAGGCTAATTAAATGGACTTATTAAATAGCCTCATTAAATAGGCTAATTTTAGCAACTTAGGCTTATTAAATAGGTTTATTTCAGCAACTTAGACTTATTAAATAGCCTTATTAAATAGGCTTATTTCAGCAACTTAGGCTTATTAAATAAGCTTATTTCAGCAACTTACGCTTATTAAATAGTCTTATTAAACAGGTTTATTTCAGCAACTTAGGCTTATTAAATAGCATTTTTAAATAGGTTTATTTCAGCAACTTAGACTTATTAAATATACCTTTTTAAATAGGCTTAGTTCAGAAACTTAGGCTTTTTAAATAGGCTTATTTCAGCAACTTAGGCTCATTAAATAGCCTTATTAAATAGGCTTATTTCAGCAACTTAGGCTTATTAAAAAGCCTTATTAAATAGGCTTATTTTATCAACTTAGACTTATTAAATCGACTTATTAAATAGACATTTCAGCAACTTAGGCTCATTAAATATGCTTATGAAATATGCTTATTTCTGCAACTTAGACTTATTAGATAGGCCTATTAAATAGGCTTATTTTAGCAACTTAGGCTTATTAAATATGCTTATTTCAGCAACTTAGGCGTATTAAATAGCATTATTAAATAGGTTTATTTCTGCAACTTAGACTTATTAAATAGCCTTATTAAACAGGTTTATTTCAGCAATTTAGGCTTATTAAATAGCATTTTTAATAGGTTTATTTCAGCAACTTAGACTTATTAAATAGACCTTTTTATATAGGCTTAGTTCAGCAACTTAGGCTTATTAAATAGGCTTATTTCAGCAACTTAGGTTCATTAAATAGCCTCATTAAATAGGCTTATTTCAGCAACTTAGGCTCATTAAATAGCCTTATTAAATAGGCTTATTTTAGCAACTTAGACTTATTAAATCGACTTATTAAATAGACATTTCAGCAACTTAGGCTCATTAAATAGGCTTATGAAATATGCTTATTTCTGCAACTTAGACTTATTAGATAGGCCTATTAAATAGGCTTATTTCAGCAACTTAGTCTTATTAAATAGGCTTATTTCAGCAACTTATACTTATTAAAAAGCCTTATTTCAGCAACTTAGGCTTATGAAATAGGCTTATTTCAGCAAATTAGGCTTATTAAACAGCCTTATTAAATAGGCTTATTTCAGCAACTTGGGCTTATTAAATAGGCTTATTTCAGCAACTTAGACTTATTAAATAGGCTTATTAAGTAGGCTTATTAAATAGACTTATTAAATAGGCGTATGAAATGGGCTCAATAAATAGGCTTACTAAATAGGCTCAATAAATAGGCTTATGAAATAGGCTCATTAAATACTTATTAAATAGGCGTATTAAATAGACTTATTAAATAGACTTATTAAATAGGCTAAAAAAATAGACTAGATTAAATAGGCTTATTAAAAAGGCTTATTAAATAGACTTAATAAATAGGCTCATTAAATACTTATTAAATAGGTTTATTAAATAGGCGTATTAAATAGGCTTATTAAATAGGCGTATTAAATAGCCTTATTAAATAGGCTTATTTCAGCAACTTAGGCTTAATAAATAAGCTTATTTCAGCAACTTACGCTTATTAAATAGCCTTATTAAACAGGTTTATTTCAGCAACTTAGGCTCATTAAATAGCCTTATTAAATAGGCTTATTTTATCAACTTAGACTTATTAAATCGACTTATTAAATAGACATTAAAGCAACTTAGGCTCATTAAATATGCTTATGAAATATGCTTATTTCTGCAACTTAGATTTATTAGATAGGCCTATTAAATAGGCTTATTTTAGCAACTTAGGCTTATTAAATATGCTTATTTCAGCAACTTAGGCGTATTAAATAGCATTATTAAATAGGTTTATTTCTGCAACTTAGACTTATTAAATAGCCTTATTAAATAGGCTTATTTCAGCAACTTAGGCTTATTAAATAGGCTTATTTCAGCAACTTATGCTTATTAAATAGCCTTATTAAACAGGTTTTATTTCAGCAATTTAGGCTTATTAAATAGCATTTTAAATAGGTTTATTTCAGCAACTTAGACTTATTAAATAGACCTTTTTATATAGGCTTAGTTCAGCAATGTAGGCTTATTAAACAGGCTTATTTCAGCAACTTATGCTTATTAAATAGCCTTATTAATCAGGTTTATTTCAGCAACTTAGGCGTATTAAATAGCATTTTTAAATAGGTTTATTTCAGCAACTTAGACTTATTAAATAGACCTTTTTAAATAGGCTTAGTTCAGAAACTTAGGCTTATTAAATAGGCTTATTTCAGCAACTTAGGTTCATTAAATAGCCTCATTAAATAGGCTTATTTCAGCAACTTAGCCTCATTAAATAGACTTATTAAATAGGCTTATTTTAGCAACTTAGACTTATTAAATCGACTTATTAAATAGACATTTCAGCAACTTAGGCTCATTAAATAGGCTTATGAAATATGCTTATTTCTGCAACTTAGACTTATTAGATAGGCCTATTAAATAGGCTTATTTCAGCAACTTAGGCTTATTAAATAGGCTTATTTCAGCAACTTAGACTTATTAAATAGCCTTATTTCAGCAACTTAGGCTTATTTAATAGGCTCATTTCAGGAACTTAGGCTTATTAAATAGCCTTAGTTCAGCAACTTAGACTTATTAAATAGGCTTATTCAGCAAATTAGGCGTATTAAATAGCCTTATTAAATAGGCTTATTTCAGCAACTTAGGCTTATTAAATAGACTTGTTTCAGCAACTTAGACTTATTAAAAAGGCTTATTTCAGCAACTTATGCTTATGAAATATGCTTTTCAGCAACTTAGGCTTATTAAATAGGCTTATTTCAGCAACTTAGACTTATTAAATAGGTCTATTAAATAGGCTTATTAAATAGACTGATTAAATAGGCTCATTAAATACTCATTAAATAGGCTTATTAAATAGGCTTATTAAATATACTTATTAAATACGCTCAATAAATAGGCTTATTAAATAGGCTTATTAAATAGGCTTATTAAATAGGCTCAATAAATAGGCTTATTAAATAGGCGTATTAAATAGGCTTATTTAATAGGCGTATTAAATAGGCTTATTAAATAGGCTTATTAAATGGACTTATTAAATAGCCTCATTAAATAGGCTTATTTTAGCAACTTAGGCTTATTAAATAGGTTTATTTCAGCAACTTAGACTTATTAAATAGCCTTATTAAATAGGCTTATTTCAGCAACTTAGGCTTATTAAATAGGCTTATTCCAGCAACTTGCGCTTATTAAAGAGCCTTATTAAACAGGTTTATTTCAGCAACTTAGGCTTATTAAATAGCATTTTTAAATAGGTTTATTTCAGCAACTTAGACTTATTAAATATACCTTTTTAAATAGGCTTAGTTCAGAAACTTAGGCTTTTTACATAGGCTTATTTCAGCAACTTAGGCTCATTAAATAGCCTTATTAAATAGCTTATTTCAGCAACTTAGGCTTATTAATTAGCCTTATTAAATAGGCTTATTTTAGCAACTTAGACTTATTAAATCGACTTATTAAATAGACATTTCAGCAACTTAGGCTCATTAAATATGCTTATGAAATATGCTTATTTCTGCAACTTAGACTTATTAGATAGGCCTATTAAATAGGCTTATTTCAGCAACTTAGGCTTATTAAATATGCTTATTTCAGCAACTTAGGCGTATTAAATAGCATTATTAAATAGGTTTATTTCTGCAACTTAGACTTATTAAATAGCCTTATTAAATAGGCTTATTTCAGCAACTTAGGCTTATTAAATAGGCTTATTTCAGCAACTTATGCTTATTAAATAGCCTTATTAAACAGGTTTTATTTCAGCAATTTAGGCTTATTAAATAGCATTTTAAATAGGTTTATTTCAGCAACTTAGACTTATTAAATAGACCTTTTTATATAGGCTTAGTTCAGCAATGTAGGCTTATTAAACAGGCTTATTTCAGCAACTTATGCTTATTAAATAGCCTTATTAATCAGGTTTATTTCAGCAACTTAGGCGTATTAAATAGCATTTTTAAATAGGTTTATTTCAGCAACTTAGACTTATTAAATAGACCTTTTTAAATAGGCTTAGTTCAGAAACTTAGGCTTATTAAATAGGCTTATTTCAGCAACTTAGGTTCATTAAATAGCCTCATTAAATAGGCTTATTTCAGCAACTTAGCCTCATTAAATAGACTTATTAAATAGGCTTATTTTAGCAACTTAGACTTATTAAATCGACTTATTAAATAGACATTTCAGCAACTTAGGCTCATTAAATAGGCTTATGAAATATGCTTATTTCTGCAACTTAGACTTATTAGATAGGCCTATTAAATAGGCTTATTTCAGCAACTTAGGCTTATTAAATAGGCTTATTTCAGCAACTTAGACTTATTAAATAGCCTTATTTCAGCAACTTAGGCTTATTTAATAGGCTCATTTCAGCAACTTAGGCTTATTAAATAGCCTTAGTTCAGCAACTTAGACTTATTAAATAGGCTTATTCAGCAAATTAGGCGTATTAAATAGCCTTATTAAATAGGCTTATTTCAGCAACTTAGGCTTATTAAATAGACTTGTTTCAGCAACTTAGACTTATTAAAAAGGCTTATTTCAGCAACTTATGCTTATGAAATATGCTTTTCAGCAACTTAGGCTTATTAAATAGGCTTATTTCAGCAACTTAGACTTATTAAATAGGTCTATTAAATAGGCTTATTAAATAGACTGATTAAATAGGCTCATTAAATACTCATTAAATAGGCTTATTAAATAGGCTTATTAAATAGACTTATTAAATAGGCTCAATAAATAGGCTTATTAAATAGGCTTATTAAATAGGCTTATTAAATAGGCTCAATAAATAGGCTTATTAAATAGGCGTATTAAATAGGCTTATTAAATAGGCGTATTAAATAGGCTTATTAAATAGGCTTATTAAATGGACTTATTAAATAGCCTCATTAAATAGGCTTATTTTAGCAACTTAGGCTTATTAAATAGGTTTATTTCAGCAACTTAGACTTATTAAATAGCCTTATTAAATAGGCTTATTTCAGCAACTTAGGCTTATTAAATAGGCTTATTCCAGCAACTTGCGCTTATTAAAGAGCCTTATTAAACAGGTTTATTTCAGCAACTTAGGCTTATTAAATAGCATTTTTAAATAGGTTTATTTCAGCAACTTAGACTTATTAAATATACCTTTTTAAATAGGCTTAGTTCAGAAACTTAGGCTTTTTACATAGGCTTATTTCAGCAACTTAGGCTCATTAAATAGCCTTATTAAATAGCTTATTTCAGCAACTTAGGCTTATTAATTAGCCTTATTAAATAGGCTTATTTTAGCAACTTAGACTTATTAAATCGACTTATTAAATAGACATTTCAGCAACTTAGGCTCATTAAATATGCTTATGAAATATGCTTATTTCTGCAACTTAGACTTATTAGATAGGCCTATTAAATAGGCTTATTTCAGCAACTTAGGCTTATTAAATATGCTTATTTCAGCAACTTAGGCTTATTAAAAAGCCTTATTAAATAGGTTTATTTCTGCAACTTAGACTTATTAAATAGCCTTATTAAATAGGCTTATTTCAGCAACTTAGGCTTATTAAATAGGCTTATTTCAGCAACTTATGCTTATTAAATAGCATTTTTAAATAGGTTTATTTCAGCAACTTAGACTTATTAAATATACCTTTTTATATAGGCTTAGTTCAGCAACGTAGGCTTATTAAATAGGCTTATTTCAGCAACTTATGCTTATTAAATAGCCTTATTAATCAGGTTTATTTCAGCAACTTAGGCGTATTAAATAACATTTTTAAATAGGTTTATTTCAGCAACTTAGACTTATTAAATAGACCTTTTTAAATAGGCTTAGTTCAGAAACTTCGGCTTATTAAATAGGCTTATTTCAGCAACTTAGGCTCATTAAATAGCCTCATTAAATAGGCTTATTTCAGCAACTTAGGCTTATTAAATAGGCTTATTAAATAGGCTTATTAAATAGGCTTTTTAAATAGGCTTATTAAATAGGCTCAATAAATAGGCTTACTAAAAAGGCTCAATAAATAGGCTCATTAAATAGGCTCAATAAATAGGCGTATTAAATAGGCTCAATAAATAGGCTTATTAAATAGCCTCATTAAATACTTATTAAATAGGCATATTAAATAGACTTATTAAATAGACTTATTAAATAGGCTTATTAAATAGACTGTATTAAATAGGCTTATTAAAAAGGCTTATTGAATAGACTTAATATATAGGCACATTAAATACTTATTAAATAGGTTTATTAAATAGGCGTATTAAATAGGCTTATTAAATAGGCGTATTAAATAGGCTCATTAAATAGTCTAATTAAATGGACTCATTAAATAGCCTCATTAAATAGGCTTATTTTAGCAACTTAGGCTTATTAAATAGGTTTATTTCAGCAACTTAGACTTATTAAATAGCCTTATTAAATAGGCTTATTTCAGCAACTTAGGCTTATTAAATAAGCTTATTTCAGCAACTTACGCTTATTAAATAGCCTTATTAAACAGGTTTATTTCAGCAACTTAGGCTTATTAAATAGCATTTTTAAATAGGTTTATTTCAGCAACTTAGACTTATTAAATATACCTTTTAAAATAGGCTTAGTTCAGAAACTTAGGCTTTTAAAATAGGCTTATTTCAGCAACTTAGGCTCATTAAATAGCCTTATTAAACAGGCTTATTTCAGCAACTTAGGCTTATTAAATAGCCTTATTAAATAGGCTTATTTTAGCACCTTAGACTTATTAAATCGACTTATTAAATAGACATTTCAGCAACTTAGGCTCATTAAATAGGCTTATGAAATATGCTTATTTCTGCAACTTAGACTTATTAGATAGGCCTATTACATAGGCTTATTTCAGCAACTTAGGCTTATTAAATAGGCTTATTTCAGCAACTTAGACTTATTAAATAGCCTTATTTCAGCAACTTAGGCTTATTAAATAGGCTCATTTCAGCAACTTAGGCTTATTAAATAGCCTTAGTTCAGCAACTTAGACTTATTAAATAGGCTTATTCAGCAACTTAGGTGTATTAAATAGCCTTATTAAATAGGCTTATTTCAGCAACTTAGGCTTATTAAATAGGCTTATTTCAGCAACTTAGACTTATTAAAAAGGCTTATTTCAGCAACTTAGGCTTATGAAATAGGCATTTCAGCAACTTAGGCGTATTAAATAGGCTTATTTCAGCAACTTAGACTTATTAAATAGGCCTATTAAATAGGCTTATTAAATAGACTGATTAAATAGGCTCATTAAATACTCATTAAATAGGCTTATTAAATAGGCTTATTAAATAGACTTATTAAATAGGCTCAATAAATAGGCTTATTAAATAGGCTTATTAAATAGGCTTATTAAATAGGCTCAATAAATAGGCTTATTAAATAGGCGTATTAAATAGGCTTATTAAATAGGCGTATTAAATAGGCTTATTAAATAGGCTTATTAAATGGACTTATTAAATAGCCTCATTAAATAGGCTTATTTTAGCAACTTAGGCTTATTAAATAGGTTTATTTCAGCAACTTAGACTTATTAAATAGCCTTATTAAATAGGTTTATTTCAGCAACTTAGACTTATTAAATATACCTTTTTAAATAGGCTTAGTTCAGAAACTTAGGCTTTTTACATAGGCTTATTTCAGCAACTTAGGCTCATTAAATAGCCTTATTAAATAGGCTTATTTCAGCAACTTAGGCTTATTAAATAGCCTTATTAAATAGGCTTATTTTAGCAACTTAGACTTATTAAATCGACTAGTTAAATAGACATTTCAGCAACTTAGGCTCATTAAATAGGCTTATGAATTATGCTTATTTCTGCAACTTAGACTTATTAGATAGGCCTATTAAATAGGCTTATTTCAGCAACTTAGGCTTATTAAATAGCCTCATTTCAGCAACTTAGGCTTATTAAATAGGCTTATTTCAACAACTTAGACTTATTAAATAGCCTTATTTCAGCAACTTACGCTTATTAAATAGGCTTATTTCAGCAACCTAGGCTCATTACATAGCCTTATTAAATAGGCTTATTTCAGCAACTTGGGCTTATTAAATAGGCTTATTTCAGCAACTTAGGCTTAATAAAAATAGGCTTATTCAGCAACTTAGGCTTATTAAATAGGCTAATTAAATAGACTTATTTCAGCAACTTAGGCTTATTAAATAGGCTTATTCAGCAACTTAGGCTTATTAAATAGGCTCATTAAATACTTATTAAATAGGCTTATTAAACAGGCTTATTAAATAGACTTATTAAATAGGCTCAATAAATAGGCTTCTTAAATAGGCTCATTAAATCGGCTTAATAAATAGGCTTATTAAATATGTTTATTAAATAGGCTTTATAAATTGGCTTAATAAATAAACTTATTAAATAGGCTCATTAAATAGGCTTATTAAATAGGCTTATTAAATAGGCTCAATAAATAGGCTTAATAAATAGGCTCATTGAATACTCTTTAAATAGGCTTATTAAATAGACTTATTAAATAGAGTTATTAAATAGGCTTATTAAATAGGCTTATTAAATAGGCATATTAAATAGGCTTATTAAATAGACTTATTAAATAGCCTCATTAAATAGGCTTATTTTAGCAACTTAGGCTTATTAAATAGGCTTATTTCAGCAACTTAGACTTATTAAATAGCCTTATTTCAGCAACTTAGGCTTATTAAATAGGCTCATTTCAGCAACTTAAGCTTATTACATAGACTTATTTCAGCAACTTAGACTTATTAAATAGGCTTATTTCAGCAACTTAGGCTTATTAAATAGGCTTATTTCAGCAACTTAGACTTATTAGATAGGCTTATTTCAGCAACTTAGGCTTATTAAATAGCCTTATTAAATAGGCTTATTTCAGCAACTTGGGCTTATTAAATAGGCTTATTTCAGCAACTTACGCTGATTAAATAGGCTCATTTCAGCAACTTAGACTTATTAAATAGCCTTATTTCAGGAACTTAGACTTATTAAATAGGCTTATTTCAGCAACTTATGATTATTAAATATACTTATTTCAGCAACTTAGGCTTATTAAATAGGCTTATTTCAGCAACTTAGACTTATTAAATAGCCTTATTTCAGCAACTTAGGCTTATTAAATAGGCTTATTTCAGCAACTTAGGCTTATTAAATAGCATTATTTCAGCAACTTAGACTTATTAAATAGGCTTATTTCAGCAACTTAGGCTTATTAAATAGGCTTATTCAGCAACTTAGGCTTATCAAATAGGCTTATTAAATAGGCTTATTTCAACAACTCAGGCTTATTAAATAGGCTTATTCAGCAACTTAGGCTTATTAAATAGGCTCATTAAATACTTATTAAATAATCTTATTAAACAGGCTTATTAAATAGACTTATTAAATAGGCTCAATAAATAGGCTTGTTAAATAGGCTCATCAAATATGCTTAATAAATAGGCTTATTAAATAGGCTTATTAAATAGGCTTATTAAATAGGCTTATTAAATAGACTCATTAAATAGGCTTATTAAATAGGCTTATTAAATAGGCTTAATAAATAGGCTTATTAAATAGGCTCAATAAATAGGCTTATTAAATAGGCTCATTAAATACTTATTAAATAGGCGTATTAAATAGACTTATTAAATAGACTTATTAAATAGCCTCATTAAAT
>NW_022639173.1:75000-103634 GCF_010993605.1 Petromyzon marinus | reverse complement strand
CTGTAGTATGGTAGTAATAATGGTGGTGGTGGTGCTGTGTGTATGGTAGTAATAATGGTTGTGGTGTGTGTATGGTAGTAATAATGGTGGTGGTTCTGTGGTATGGTAGTAATAATGGTGTTGGTGCTGTGTGTATGGTAGTAATAATGGTGTGGTGCTGTGTGTATGGTAGTAATAATGGTGGTGGTTCTGTGTAGGTAGTAATAATGGTGGTGGTGGTGGGTGTATGGTAGTAATAATGGTGGTGGTTCTGTGTGTATGGTAGTAATAATGGTTGTGGTGGTGGTGTGTGTATGGTAGTAATAATGGTGGTGGTGTGTGTATGGTAGTAATAATGGTGGTGGTGTGTGTATGGTAGTAATAATGGTTGTGGTGGTGGTGTGTGTATGGTAGTAATAATGGTAGTGGTGTGTGTATGGTAGTAATAATGGTGGTGGTGGTGGGTGTATGGTAGTAATAATGGTTGTGGTGGTGCTGTGTGTATGGTAGTAATAATGGTGGTGGTGTGTGTATGGTAGTAATAATGGTGGTGGTGGTGTGTGTATGGTAGTAATAATGGTGGTGCTGTGTGTATGGTAGTAATAATGGTGGTGGTGGTGTGTGTATGGTAGTAATAATGGTGGTGCTGTGTGTATGGTAGTAATAATGGTGGTGGGTGTATGGTAGTAATAATGGTTGTGGTGGTGCTGTGTGTATGGTAGTAATAATGGTGGTGGTGTGTGTATGGTAGTAATAATGGTGGTGGTGGTGTGTGTATGATAGTAATAATGTGGTGGTGCTGTGTGTATGGTAGTAATAATGGTGGTGGTGCTGTGTGTATGGTAGTAATAATGGTGGTGGTGTGTGTGTTATGGTAGTAATAATGGTGGTGGTGGTGTGTGTATGTTAGTAATAATGGTGGTGGTGGTGTGTGTATGGTAGTAATAATGGTGGTGATGTGTGTATGGTAGTAATAATGGTGGTGGTTCTGTGTGTATGGTAGTAATAATGGTGGTGGTGCTGTGTGTATGGTAGTAATAATGGTTTTGGTGCTGTGTGTATGGTAGTAATAATGGTGTTAGTGCTGTGTGTATGGTAGTAATAATGGTGGTGGTGATGTGTGTATGGTAGTAATAATGGTGGTGGTGCTGTGTGTATTGTAGTAATAATGGTGGTGGTGTGTGTGTATGGTAGTAATAATGGTGGTGGTGCTGTGTGTATGGTAGTAATAATGGTGTTGGTGCTGTGTGTATGGTAGTAATAATGGTGTTGGTGCTGTGTGTATGGTAGTAATAATAGTTGTGGTGCTGTGTGTATGGTAGTAATAATGGTGGTGGTGGTGGTGTGTGTATGGTAGTAATAATGGTGGTGGTGCTGTGTGTATGGTAGTAATAATGGTGGTGGGCTGTATGTATGGTAGTAATAATGGTGGTGGTTGTGGTACTGTGTGTATGGTAGTAATAATGGTGGTGGTGTGTGTATGGTAGTAATAATGGTGGTGGTGCTGTGTGTATGGTAGTAATAATGGTGGTGGTGTGTGTATGGTAGTAATAATGGTGGTGGTGTGTGTATGGTAGTAATAATGGTGGTGGTGCTGTGTGTATGATAGTAATAATGGTGGTGGTGGTGCTGTGTGTATGGTAGTAATAATGGTGGTTGTGGTGTTGTATGTATGGTAGTAATAATGGTGGTGGTGGTGGTGTGTGTATGGTAGTAATAATGGTGGTGGTTCTGTGTGTATGGTAGTAATAATGGTGGTGCTGTGTGTATGGTAGTAATAATGGTTGTGGTTCTGTGTGTATGGTAGTAATAATGGTTGTGGTGGTGCTGTGTGTATGATAGTAATAATGGTGGTTGTGGTGCTGTATGTATGGTAGTAATAATGGTGGTGGTGTGGGTGGTGCTGTGTGTATGGTAGTAATAATAATGGTGGTGCTGTGTGTGTGGTAATAATAATGGTGGTGCTGTGTGTATGGTAGTAATAATGGTGGTGGTGGTGCTGTGTGTATGGTAGTAATAATGGTTGTGGTGCTGTATGTATGGTAGTAATAATGGTGGTGGTGCTGTGTGTATGGTAGTAATAATGGTTGTGGTGTGTGTATGGTAGTAATAATGGTGGTGGTTCTGTGTGTATGGTAGTAATAATGGTGGTGGTGGTGTGTGTATGGTAGTAATAATGGTGGTGGTGTGTGTATGGTAGTAATAATGGTGGTGGTGATGTGTGTATGGTAGTAATAATGGTGGTGGTGCTGTGTGTATTGTAGTAATAATGGTGGTGGTGTGTGTGTATGGTAGTAATAATGGTGGTGGTTATGGTGCTGTGTGTATGGTAGTAATAATGGTGTTGGTGCTGTGTGTATGGTAGTAATAATGGTGTTGGTGCTGTGTGTATGGTAGTAATAATAGTTGTGGTGCTGTGTGTATGGTAGTAATAATGGTGGTGGTGGTGGTGTGTGTATGGTAGTAATAATGGTGGTGGTGCTGTGTGTATGGTAGTAATAATGGTGGTGGGCTGTATGTATGGTAGTAATAATGGTGGTGGTTGTGGTACTGTGTGTATGGTAGTAATAATGGTGGTGGTGTGTGTATGGTAGTAATAATGGTGGTGGTGCTGTGTGTATGGTAGTAATAATGGTGGTGGTGTGTGTATGGTAGTAATAATGGTGGTGGTGTGTGTATGGTAGTAATAATGGTGGTGGTACTGTGTGTATGATAGTAATAATGGTGGTGGTGGTGCTGTGTGTATGGTAGTAATAATGGTGGTTGTGGTGTTGTATGTATGGTAGTAATAATGGTGGTGGTGGTGTGTGTATGGTAGTAATAATGGTGGTGGTTCTGTGTGTATGGTAGTAATAATGGTGGTGCTGTGTGTATGGTAGTAATAATGGTGGTGGTGGTGTGTGTATGGTAGTAATAATGGTTGTGGTGGTGCTGTGTGTATGATAGTAATAATGGTGGTTGTGGTGCTGTATGTATGGTAGTAATAATGGTGGTGGTGTGGGTGGTGCTGTGTGTATGGTAGTAATAATAATGGTGGTGCTGTGTGTGTGGTAATAATAATGGTGGTGCTGTGTGTATGGTAGTAATAATGGTGGTGGTGGTGCTGTGTGTATGGTAGTAATAATGGTTGTGGTGCTGTATGTATGGTAGTAATAATGGTGGTGGTGCTGTGTGTATGGTAGTAATAATGGTTGTGGTGTGTGTATGGTAGTAATAATGGTGGTGGTTCTGTGTGTATGGTAGTAATAATGGTGTTGGTGCTGTGTGTATGGTAGTAATAATGGTGTTGGTGCTGTGTGTATGGTAGTAATAATGGTGGTGGTTCTGTGTGTATGGTAGTAATAATGGTGGTGGTGGTGGGTGTATGGTAGTAATAATGGTGGTGGTTCTGTGTGTATGGTAGTAATAATGGTTGTGGTGGTGGTGTGTGTATGGTAGTAATAATGGTGGTGGTGTGTGTATGGTAGTAATAATGGTGGTGGTGGTGTGTGTATGGTAGTAATAATGGTTGTGGTGGTGGTGTGTGTATGGTAGTAATAATGGTGGTGGTGTGTGTATGGTAGTAATAATGGTGGTGGTGGTGGGTGTATGGTAGTAATAATGGTTGTGGTGGTGCTGTGTGTATGGTAGTAATAATGGTGTTGGTGCTGTGTATGGTAGTAATAATGGTGGTGGTGGTGTGTGTATGGTAGTAATAATGGTGGTGCTGTGTGTATGGTAGTAATAATGGTGGTGGTGGTGTGTGTATGGTAGTAATAATGGTGGTGCTGTGTGTATGGTAGTAATAATGGTGGTGGGTGTATGGTAGTAATAATGGTTATGGTGGTGCTGTGTGTGTGGTAATAATAATGGTGGTGCTGTGTGTATGGTAGTAATAATGGTGGTGGTGCTGTGTGTATGGTAGTAATAATGGTTGTGGTGCTGTATGTATGGTAGTAATAATGGTGGTGGTGCTGTGTGTATGGTAGTAATAATGGTTGTGGTGTGTGTATGGTAGTAATAATGGTGGTGGTTCTGTGTGTATGGTAGTAATAATGGTGTTGGTACTGTGTGTATGGTAGTAATAATGGTGTTGGTGCTGTGTGTATGGTAGTAATAATGGTGGTGGTTCTGTGTGTATGGTAGTAATAATGGTGGTGGTGGTGGGTGTATGGTAGTAATAATGGTGGTGGTTCTGTGTGTATGGTAGTAATAATGGTGGTGGTGGTGTGTGTATGGTAGTAATAATGGTTGTGGTGGTGGTGTGTGTATGGTAGTAATAATGGTGGTGGTGGTGTGTGTATGGTAGTAATAATGGTGGTGGTGTGTGTATGGTAGTAATAACGGTGGTGGTGGTGTGTGTATAGTAGTAATAATGGTTGTGGTGGTGGTGTGTGTATGGTAGTAATAATGGTGGTGGTGGTGTGTGTATGGTAGTAATAATGGTGGTGGTGGTGTGTGTATGGTAGTAATAATGGTGGTGGTGGTGTGTGTATGGTAGTAATAATGGTGGTGATGTGTGTATGGTAGTAATAATGGTGGTGGTTCTGTGTGTATGGTAGTAATAATGGTTGCGGTGCTGTGTGTATGGTAGTAATAATGATGATGGTGCTGTGTGTATGGTAGTAATAATGGTGGTGGTGGTGTGTGTATGGTAGTAATAATGGTGGTGGTTGCTGTATGTATGGTAGTAATAATGGTGGTGGTGCTGTGTGTATGGTAGTAATAATGGTGGTGGTGGTGTGTGTATGGTAGTAATAATGGTGGTGGTGTTGTGTGTATGGTAGTAATAATGGTGGTGGTGCTGTATGTATGATAGTAATAATGGTGGTGGTGCTGTGTGTATGGTAGTAGTAATGGTGGTGGTGTGTGTATGGTAGTAATAATGGTGGTGGTGGTGTGTGTATGGTAGTAATAATGGTGGTGGTGCTGTGTGTATGGTAGTAATAATGGTTTTGGTGCTGTGTGTATGGTAGTAATAATGGTTTTGGTGCTGTGTGTATGGTAGTAATAATGGTGTTGGTGCTGTGTGTATGGTAGTAATAATGGTGGTGGTGATGTGTGTATGGTAGTAATAATGGTGGTGGTGTGTGTGTATGGTAGTAATAATGGTGGTGGTTATGGTGCTGTGTGTATGGTAGTAATAATGGTGTTGGTGCTGTGTGTATGGTAGTAATAATGGTGTTGGTGCTGTGTGTATGGTAGTAATAATGGTTGTGGTGCTGTGTGTATGGTAGTAATAATGGTGGTGGTGGTGGTGTGTGTATGGTAGTAATAATGGTGGTGGTGCTGTGTGTATGGTAGTAATAATGGTGGTGGTGCTGTATGTATGGTAGTAATAATGGTGGTGGTTGTGGTACTGTGTGTATGGTAGTAATAATGGTTGTGGTGTGTGTATGGTAGTAATAATGGTGGTGGTGTGTGTATGGTAGTAATAATGGTGGTGGTGCTGTGTGTATGGTAGTAATAATGGTGGTGGTGTGTGTATGGTAGTAATAATGGTGGTGGTGCTGTGTGTATGATAGTAATAATGGTGGTGGTGGTGCTGTGTGTATGGTAGTAATAATGGTGGTTGTGGTATTGTATGTATGGTAGTAATAATGGTGGTGGTGGTGTGTGTATGGTAGTAATAATGGTGGTGGTTCTGTGTGTATGGTAGTAATAATGGTGGTGCTGTGTGTATGGTAGTAATAATGGTTGTGGTTCTGTGTGTATGGTAGTAATAATGGTTGTGGTGGTGCTGTGTGTATGATAGTAATAATGGTGGTTGTGGTGCTGTATGTATGGTAGTAATAATGGTGGTGGTGTGGGTGGTGCTGTGTGTATGGTAGTAATAATAATGGTGGTGCTGTGTGTGTGGTAATAATAATGGTGGTGCTGTGTGTATGGTAGTAATAATGGTGGTGGTGGTGCTGTGTGTATGGTAGTAATAATGGTTGTGGTGCTGTATGTATGGTAGTAATAATGGTGGTGGTGCTGTGTGTATGGTAGTAATAATGGTGGTGGTGCTGTGTGTATGGTAGTAATAATGGTTTTGGTGCTGTGTGTATGGTAGTAATAATGGTGTTAGTGCTGTGTGTATGGTAGTAATAATGGTGGTGGTGATGTGTGTATGGTAGTAATAATGGTGGTGGTGCTGTGTGTATTGTAGTAATAATGGTGGTGGTGTGTGTGTATGGTAGTAATAATGGTGGTGGTTATGGTGCTGTGTGTATGGTAGTAATAATGGTGTTGGTGCTGTGTGTATGGTAGTAATAATGGTGTTGGTGCTGTGTGTATGGTAGTAATAATAGTTGTGGTGCTGTGTGTATGGTAGTAATAATGGTGGTGGTGGTGGTGTGTGTATGGTAGTAATAATGGTGGTGGTGCTGTGTGTATGGTAGTAATAATGGTGGTGGGCTGTATGTATGGTAGTAATAATGGTGGTGGTTGTGGTTCTGTGTGTATGGTAGTAATAATGGTGGTGGTGTGTGTATGGTAGTAATAATGGTGGTGGTGCTGTGTGTATGGTAGTAATAATGGTGGTGGTGTGTGTATGGTAGTAATAATGGTGGTGGTGTGTGTATGGTAGTAATAATGGTGGTGGTACTGTGTGTATGATAGTAATAATGGTGGTGGTGGTGCTGTGTGTATGGTAGTAATAATGGTGGTTGTGGTGTTGTATGTATGGTAGTAATAATGGTGGTGGTGGTGTGTGTATGGTAGTAATAATGGTGGTGGTTCTGTGTGTATGGTAGTAATAATGGTGGTGCTGTGTGTATGGTAGTAATAATGGTTGTGGTTCTGTGTGTATGGTAGTAATAATGGTGGTGGTGGTGCTGTGTGTATGATAGTAATAATGGTGGTTGTGGTGCTGTATGTATGGTAGTAATAATGGTGGTGGTGTGGGTGGTGCTGTGTGTATGGTAGTAATAATAATGGTGGTGCTGTGTGTGTGGTAATAATAATGGTGGTGCTGTATGTATGGTAGTAATAATGGTGGTGGTGGTGCTGTGTGTATGGTAGTAATAATGGTTGTGGTGCTGTATGTATGGTAGTAATAATGGTGGTGGTGCTGTGTGTATGGTAGTAATAATGGTTGTGGTGTGTGTATGGTAGTAATAATGGTGGTGGTTCTGTGTGTATGGTAGTAATAATGGTGGTGGTGGTGTGTGTATGGTAGTAATAATGGTGGTGGTGTGTGTATGGTAGTAATAATGGTGGTGGTGATGTGTGTATGGTAGTAATAATGGTGGTGGTGCTGTGTGTATTGTAGTAATAATGGTGGTGGTGTGTGTGTATGGTAGTAATAATGGTGGTGGTTATGGTGCTGTGTGTATGGTAGTAATAATGGTGTTGGTGCTGTGTGTATGGTAGTAATAATGGTGTTGGTGCTGTGTGTATGGTAGTAATAATAGTTGTGGTGCTGTGTGTATGGTAGTAATAATGGTGGTGGTGGTGGTGTGTGTATGGTAGTAATAATGGTGGTGGTGCTGTGTGTATGGTAGTAATAATGGTGGTGGGCTGTATGTATGGTAGTAATAATGGTGGTGGTTGTGGTACTGTGTGTATGGTAGTAATAATGGTGGTGGTGTGTGTATGGTAGTAATAATGGTGGTGGTGCTGTGTGTATGGTAGTAATAATGGTGGTGGTGTGTGTATGGTAGTAATAATGGTGGTGGTGTGTGTATGGTAGTAATAATGGTGGTGGTACTGTGTGTATGATAGTAATAATGGTGGTGGTGGTGCTGTGTGTATGGTAGTAATAATGGTGGTTGTGGTGTTGTATGTATGGTAGTAATAATGGTGGTGGTGGTGTGTGTATGGTAGTAATAATGGTGGTGGTTCTGTGTGTATGGTAGTAATAATGGTGGTGCTGTGTGTATGGTAGTAATAATGGTTGTGGTTCTGTGTGTATGGTAGTAATAATGGTTGTGGTGGTGCTGTGTGTATGATAGTAATAATGGTGGTTGTGGTGCTGTATGTATGGTAGTAATAATGGTGGTGGTGTGGGTGGTGCTGTGTGTATGGTAGTAATAATAATGGTGGTGCTGTGTGTGTGGTAATAATAATGGTGGTGCTGTGTGTATGGTAGTAATAATGGTGGTGGTGGTGCTGTGTGTATGGTAGTAATAATGGTTGTGGTGCTGTATGTATGGTAGTAATAATGGTGGTGGTGCTGTGTGTATGGTAGTAATAATGGTTGTGGTGTGTGTATGGTAGTAATAATGGTGGTGGTTCTGTGTGTATGGTAGTAATAATGGTGTTGGTGCTGTGTGTATGGTAGTAATAATGGTGTTGGTGCTGTGTGTATGGTAGTAATAATGGTGGTGGTTCTGTGTGTATGGTAGTAATAATGGTGGTGGTGGTGGGTGTATGGTAGTAATAATGGTGGTGGTTCTGTGTGTATGGTAGTAATAATGGTTGTGGTGGTGGTGTGTGTATGGTAGTAATAATGGTGGTGGTGTGTGTATGGTAGTAATAATGGTGGTGGTGGTGTGTGTATGGTAGTAATAATGGTTGTGGTGGTGGTGTGTGTATGGTAGTAATAATGGTGGTGGTGTGTGTATGGTAGTAATAATGGTGGTGGTGGTGGGTGTATGGTAGTAATAATGGTTGTGGTGGTGCTGTGTGTATGGTAGTAATAATGGTGTTGGTGCTGTGTATGGTAGTAATAATGGTGGTGGTGGTGTGTGTATGGTAGTAATAATGGTGGTGCTGTGTGTATGGTAGTAATAATGGTGGTGGTGGTGTGTGTATGGTAGTAATAATGGTGGTGCTGTGTGTATGGTAGTAATAATGGTGGTGGGTGTATGGTAGTAATAATGGTTATGGTGGTGCTGTGTGTGTGGTAATAATAATGGTGGTGCTGTGTGTATGGTAGTAATAATGGTGGTGGTGCTGTGTGTATGGTAGTAATAATGGTTGTGGTGCTGTATGTATGGTAGTAATAATGGTGGTGGTGCTGTGTGTATGGTAGTAATAATGGTTGTGGTGTGTGTATGGTAGTAATAATGGTGGTGGTTCTGTGTGTATGGTAGTAATAATGGTGTTGGTACTGTGTGTATGGTAGTAATAATGGTGTTGGTGCTGTGTGTATGGTAGTAATAATGGTGGTGGTTCTGTGTGTATGGTAGTAATAATGGTGGTGGTGGTGGGTGTATGGTAGTAATAATGGTGGTGGTTCTGTGTGTATGGTAGTAATAATGGTTGTGGTGGTGGTGTGTGTATGGTAGTAATAATGGTGGTGGTGGTGTGTGTATGGTAGTAATAATGGTGGTGGTGTGTGTATGGTAGTAATAACGGTGGTGGTGGTGTGTGTATAGTAGTAATAATGGTTGTGGTGGTGGTGTGTGTATGGTAGTAATAATGGTGGTGGTGGTGTGTGTATGGTAGTAATAATGGTGGTGGTGGTGTGTGTATGGTAGTAATAATGGTGGTGGTGGTGTGTGTATGGTAGTAATAATGGTGGTGATGTGTGTATGGTAGTAATAATGGTGGTGGTTCTGTGTGTATGGTAGTAATAATGGTTGCGGTGCTGTGTGTATGGTAGTAATAATGATGATGGTGCTGTGTGTATGGTAGTAATAATGGTGGTGGTGGTGTGTGTATGGTAGTAATAATGGTGGTGGTTGCTGTATGTATGGTAGTAATAATGGTGGTGGTGCTGTGTGTATGGTAGTAATAATGGTGGTGGTGGTGTGTGTATGGTAGTAATAATGGTGGTGGTGTTGTGTGTATGGTAGTAATAATGGTGGTGGTGCTGTATGTATGATAGTAATAATGGTGGTGGTGCTGTGTGTATGGTAGTAATAATGGTGGTGGTGTGTGTATGGTAGTAATAATGGTGGTGGTGGTGTGTGTATGGTAGTAATAATGGTGGTGGTGCTGTGTGTATGGTAGTAATAATGGTTTTGGTGCTGTGTGTATGGTAGTAATAATGGTTTTGGTGCTGTGTGTATGGTAGTAATAATGGTGTTGGTGCTGTGTGTATGGTAGTAATAATGGTGGTGGTGATGTGTGTATGGTAGTAATAATGGTGGTGGTGTGTGTGTATGGTAGTAATAATGGTGGTGGTTATGGTGCTGTGTGTATGGTAGTAATAATGGTGTTGGTGCTGTGTGTATGGTAGTAATAATGGTGTTGGTGCTGTGTGTATGGTAGTAATAATGGTTGTGGTGCTGTGTGTATGGTAGTAATAATGGTGGTGGTGGTGGTGTGTGTATGGTAGTAATAATGGTGGTGGTGCTGTGTGTATGGTAGTAATAATGGTGGTGGTGCTGTATGTATGGTAGTAATAATGGTGGTGGTTGTGGTACTGTGTGTATGGTAGTAATAATGGTTGTGGTGTGTGTATGGTAGTAATAATGGTGGTGGTGTGTGTATGGTAGTAATAATGGTGGTGGTGCTGTGTGTATGGTAGTAATAATGGTGGTGGTGTGTGTATGGTAGTAATAATGGTGGTGGTGCTGTGTGTATGATAGTAATAATGGTGGTGGTGGTGCTGTGTGTATGGTAGTAATAATGGTGGTTGTGGTATTGTATGTATCGTAGTAATAATGGTGGTGGTGTGTGTATGGTAGTAATAATGGTGGTGGTGCTGTGTGTATGGTAGTAATAATGGTGGTGCTGTGTGTATGGTAGTAATAATGGTTGTGGTTCTGTGTGTATGGTAGTAATAATGGTTGTGGTGGTGCTGTGTGTATGATAGTAATAATGGTGGTTGTGGTGCTGTATGTATGGTAGTAATAATGGTGGTGGTGTGGGTGGTGCTGTGTGTATGGTAGTAATAATAATGGTGGTGCTGTGTGTGTGGTAGTAATAATGGTGGTGCTGTGTGTATGGTAGTAATAATGGTGGTGGTGGTGCTGTGTGTATGGTAGTAATAATGGTTGTGGTGCTGTATGTATGGTAGTAATAATGGTGGTGGTGCTGTGTGTATGGTAGTAATAATGGTTGTGGTGTGTGTATGGTAATAATAATGGTGGTGGTTCTGTGTGTATGGTAGTAATAATGGTGTTGGTACTGTGTGTATGGTAGTAATAATGGTGTTGGTGCTGTGTGTATGGTAGTAATAATGGTGGTGGTTCTGTGTGTATGGTAGTAATAATGGTGGTGGTGGTGGGTGTATGGTAGTAATAATGGTGGTGGTTCTGTGTGTATGGTAGTAATAATGGTGGTGGTGGTGTGTGTATGGTAGTAATAATGGTTGTGGTGGTGTGTGTGTATGGTAGTAATAATGGTGGTGGTTCTGTGTGTATGGTAGTAATAATGGTGGTGCTGTGTGTATGGTAGTAATAATGGTTGTGGTTCTGTGTGTATGGTAGTAATAATGGTTGTGGTGTGTGTATGGTAGTAATAATGGTGGTGGTTCTGTGTGTATGGTAGTAATAATGGTGGTGGTGGTGTGTGTATGGTAGTAATAATGGTTGTGGTGGTGGTGTGTGTATGGTAGTAATAATGGTGGTGGTTCTGTGTGTATGGTAGTAATAATGGTGGTGCTGTGTGTATGGTAGTAATAATGGTTGTGGTTCTGTGTGTATGGTAGTAATAATGGTGGTGGTGCTGTGTGTATGGTAGTAATAATGGTTGTGGTGCTGTATGTATGGTAGTAATAATGGTGGTGGTGCTGTGTGTATGGTAGTAATAATGGTTGTGGTGTGTGTATGGTAGTAATAATGGTGGTGGTTCTGTGTGTATGGTAGTAATAATGGTGTTGGTACTGTGTGTATGGTAGTAATAATGGTGTTGGTGCTGTGTGTATGGTAGTGATAATGGTGGTGGTTCTGTGTGTATGGTAGTAATAATGGTGGTGGTGGTGGGTGTATGGTAGTAATAATGGTGGTGGTTCTGTGTGTATGGTAGTAATAATGGTTGTGGTGGTGGTGTGTGTATGGTAGTAATAATGGTGGTGGTGGTGTGTGTATGGTAGTAATAATGGTGGTGGTGTGTGTATGGTAGTAATAATGGTGGTGGTGGTGTGTGTATGGTAGTAATAATGGTTGTGGTGGTGGTGTGTGTATGGTAGTAATAATGGTGGTGGTGGTGTGTGTATGGTAGTAATAATGGTGGTGGTGGTGTGTGTATGGTAGTAATAATGGTGGTGATGTGTGTATGGTAGTAATAATGGTGGTGGTTCTGTGTGTATGGTAGTAATAATGGTTGCGGTGCTGTGTGTATGGTAGTAATAATGATGATGGTGCTGTGTGTATGGTAGTAATAATGGTGGTGGTGGTTGTGTGTATGGTAGTAATAATGGTGGTGGTTGCTGTATGTATGGTAGTAATAATGGTGGTGGTGCTGTGTGTATGGTAGTAATAATGGTGGTGGTGGTGTGTGTATGGTAGTAATAATGGTGGTGGTGCTGTGTGTATGGTAGTAATAATGGTGGTGGTGCTGTATGTATGATAGTAATAATGGTGGTGGTGCTGTGTGTATGGTAGTAGTAATGGTGGTGGTGTGTGTATGGTAGTAATAATGGTGGTGGTGGTGTGTGTATGGTAGTAATAATGGTGGTGGTGCTGTGTGTATGGTAGTAATAATGGTTTTGGTGCTGTGTGTATGGTAGTAATAATGGTTTTGGTGCTGTGTGTATGGTAGTAATAATGGTGTTGGTGCTGTGTGTATGGTAGTAATAATGGTGGTGGTGATGTGTGTATGGTAGTAATAATGGTGGTGGTGTGTGTGTATGGTAGTAATAATGGTGGTGGTTATGGTGCTGTGTGTATGGTAGTAATAATGGTGTTGGTGCTGTGTGTATGGTAGTAATAATGGTGTTGGTGCTGTGTGTATGGTAGTAATAATGGTTGTGGTGCTGTGTGTATGGTAGTAATAATGGTGGTGGTGGTGTGTGTATGGTAGTAATAATGGTGGTGGTGCTGTGTGTATGGTAGTAATAATGGTGGTGGTGCTGTATGTATGGTAGTAATAATGGTGGTGGTTGTGGTACTGTGTGTATGGTAGTAATAATGGTTGTGGTGTGTGTATGGTAGTAATAATGGTGGTGGTGTGTGTATGGTAGTAATAATGGTGGTGGTGCTGTGTGTATGGTAGTAATAATGGTGGTGGTGTGTGTATGGTAGTAATAATGGTGGTGGTGCTGTGTGTATGATAGTAATAATGGTGGTGGTGGTGCTGTGTGTATGGTAGTAATAATGGTGGTTGTGGTATTGTATGTATGGTAGTAATAATGGTGGTGGTGGTGTGTGTATGGTAGTAATAATGGTGGTGGTTCTGTGTGTATGGTAGTAATAATGGTGGTGCTGTGTGTATGGTAGTAATAATGGTTGTGGTTCTGTGTGTATGGTAGTAATAATGGTTGTGGTGGTGCTGTGTGTATGATAGTAATAATGGTGGTTGTGGTGCTGTATGTATGGTAGTAATAATGGTGGTGGTGTGGGTGGTGCTGTGTGTATGGTAGTAATAATAATGGTGGTGCTGTGTGTGTGGTAATAATAATGGTGGTGCTGTGTGTATGGTAGTAATAATGGTGGTGGTGGTGCTGTGTGTATGGTAGTAATAATGGTTGTGGTGCTGTATGTATGGTAGTAATAATGGTGGTGGTGCTGTGTGTATGGTAGTAATAATGGTTGTGGTGTGTGTATGGTAGTAATAATGGTGTTGGTACTGTGTGTATGGTAGTAATAATGGTGTTGGTGCTGTGTGTATGGTAGTAATAATGGTGGTGGTTCTGTGTGTATGGTAGTAATAATGGTGGTGGTGGTGGGTGTATGGTAGTAATAATGGTGGTGGTTCTGTGTGTATGGTAGTAATAATGGTTGTGGTGGTGGTGTGTGTATGGTAGTAATAATGGTTGTGGTGGTGGTGTGTGTATGGTAGTAATAATGGTGGTGGTTCTGTGTGTATGGTAGTAATAATGGTGGTGCTGTGTGTATGGTAGTAATAATGGTTGTGGTTCTGTGTGTATGGTAGTAATAATGGTTGTGGTGGTGGTGTGTGTATGGTAGTAATAATGGTGGTGGTGTGTGTATGGTAGTAATAATGGTGGTGGTGGTGTGTGTATGGTAGTAATAATGGTTGTGGTGGTGGTGTGTGTATGGTAGTAATAATGGTGGTGGTTCTGTGTGTATGGTAGTAATAATGGTGGTGCTGTGTGTATGGTAGTAATAATGGTTGTGGTTCTGTGTGTATGGTAGTAATAATGGTGGTGGTGCTGTGTGTATGGTAGTAATAATGGTTGTGGTGCTGTATGTATGGTAGTAATAATGGTGGTGGTGCTGTGTGTATGGTAGTAATAATGGTTGTGGTGTGTGTATGGTAGTAATAATGGTGGTGGTTCTGTGTGTATGGTAGTAATAATGGTGTTGGTACTGTGTGTATGGTAGTAATAATGGTGTTGGTGCTGTGTGTATGGTAGTAATAATGGTGGTGGTTCTGTGTGTATGGTAGTAATAATGGTGGTGGTGGTGGGTGTATGGTAGTAATAATGGTGGTGGTTCTGTGTGTATGGTAGTAATAATGGTGGTGGTGGTGTGTGTATGGTAGTAATAATGGTGGTGGTGTGTGTATGGTAGTAATAATGGTGGTGGTGGTGTGTGTATGGTAGTAATAATGGTTGTGGTGGTGGTGTGTGTATGGTAGTAATAATGGTGGTGGTGGTGTGTGTATGGTAGTAATAATGGTGGTGGTGGTGTGTGTATGGTAGTAATAATGGTGGTGATGTGTGTATGGTAGTAATAATGGTGGTGGTTCTGTGTGTATGGTAGTAATAATGGTTGCGGTGCTGTGTGTATGGTAGTAATAATGATGATGGTGCTGTGTGTATGGTAGTAATAATGGTGGTGGTGGTGTGTGTATGGTAGTAATAATGGTGGTGGTTGCTGTATGTATGGTAGTAATAATGGTGGTGGTGCTGTGTGTATGGTAGTAATAATGGTGGTGGTGGTGTGTGTATGGTAGTAATAATGGTGGTGGTGCTGTGTGTATGGTAGTAATAATGGTGGTGGTGCTGTATGTATGGTAGTAATAATGGTGGTGGTGCTGTGTGTATGGTAGTAGTAATGGTGGTGGTGTGTGTATGGTAGTAATAATGGTGGTGGTGGTGTGTGTATGGTAGTAATAATGGTGGTGGTGCTGTGTGTATGGTAGTAATAATGGTTTTGGTGCTGTGTGTATGGTAGTAATAATGGTTTTGGTGCTGTGTGTATGGTAGTAATAATGGTGTTGGTGCTGTGTGTATGGTAGTAATAATGGTGGTGGTGATGTGTGTATGGTAGTAATAATGGTGGTGGTGTGTGTGTATGGTAGTAATAATGGTGGTGGTTATGGTGCTGTGTGTATGGTAGTAATAATGGTGTTGGTGCTGTGTGTATGGTAGTAATAATGGTGTTGGTGCTGTGTGTATGGTAGTAATAATGGTTGTGGTGCTGTGTGTATGGTTGTAATAATGGTGGTGGTGGTGGTGTGTGTATGGTAGTAATAATGGTGGTGGTGCTGTGTGTATGGTAGTAATAATGGTGGTGGTGCTGTATGTATGGTAGTAATAATGGTGGTGGTTGTGGTACTGTGTGTATGGTAGTAATAATGGTTGTGGTGTGTGTATGGTAGTAATAATGGTGGTGGTGTGTGTATGGTAGTAATAATGGTGGTGGTGCTGTGTGTATGATAGTAATAATGGTGGTGGTGGTGCTGTGTGTATGGTAGTAATAATGGTGGTTGTGGTGTTGTATGTATGGTAGTAATAATGGTGGTGGTGGTGTGTGTATGGTAGTAATAATGGTGGTGGTTCTGTGTGTATGGTTGTAATAATGGTGGTGGTGGTGGTGTGTGTATGGTAGTAATAATGGTGGTGGTGCTGTGTGTATGGTAGTAATAATGGTGGTGGTGCTGTATGTATGGTAGTAATAATGGTGGTGGTTGTGGTACTGTGTGTATGGTAGTAATAATGGTTGTGGTGTGTGTATGGTAGTAATAATGGTGGTGGTGTGTGTATGGTAGTAATAATGGTGGTGGTGCTGTGTGTATGATAGTAATAATGGTGGTGGTGGTGCTGTGTGTATGGTAGTAATAATGGTGGTTGTGGTGTTGTATGTATGGTAGTAATAATGGTGGTGGTGGTGTGTGTATGGTAGTAATAATGGTGGTGGTTCTGTGTGTATGGTAGTAATAATGGTGGTGCTGTGTGTATGGTAGTAATAATGGTTGTGGTTCTGTGTGTATGGTAGTAATAATGGTTGTGGTGGTGCTGTGTGTATGATAGTAATAATGGTGGTTGTGGTGCTGTATGTATGGTAGTAATAATGGTGGTGGTGTGGGTGGTCCTGTGTGTATGGTAGTAATAATAATGGTGGTGCTGTGTGTGTGGTAATAATAATGGTGGTGCTGTGTGTATGGTAGTAATAATGGTGGTGGTGGTGCTGTGTGTATGGTAGTAATAATGGTTGTGGTGCTGTATGTATGGTAGTAATAATGGTGGTGGTGCTGTGTGTATGGTAGTAATAATGGTTGTGGTGTGTATGGTAGTAATAATGGTGGTGGTTCTGTGTGTATGGTAGTAATAATGGTGTTGGTACTGTGTGTATGGTAGTAATAATGGTGTTGGTGCTGTGTGTATGGTAGTAATAATGGTGGTGGTTCTGTGTGTATGGTAGTAATAATGGTGGTGGTGGTGGGTGTATGGTAGTAATAATGGTGGTGGTTCTGTGTGTATGGTAGTAATAATGGTTGTGGTGGTGGTGTGTGTATGGTAGTAATAATGGTGGTGGTGGTGTGTGTTTGGTAGTAATAATGGTGGTGGTGTGTGTATGGTAGTAATAATGGTGGTGGTGGTGTGTGTATGGTAGTAATAATGGTTGTGGTGGTGGTGTGTGTATGGTAGTAATAATGGTGGTGGTGTGTGTATGGTGGTAATAATGGTGGTGGTGGTGGGTGTATGGTAGTAATAATGGTTGTGGTGCTGCTGTGTGTATGGTAGTAATAATGGTGGTGGTGTGTGTATGGTAGTAATAATGGTGGTGGTGGTGTGTGTATGGTAGTAATAATGGTGGTGCTGTGTGTATGGTAGTAATAATGGTGGTGGTGGTGTGTGTATGGTAGTAATAATGGTGGTGCTGTGTGTATAGTAGTAATAATGGTGGTGGTGGTGGGTGTATGGTAGTAATAATGGTTGTGGTGGTGCTGTGTGTATGGTAGTAATAATGGTGGTGGTGTGTGTATGGTAGTAATAATGGTGGTGGTGGTGTGTGTATGATAGTAATAATGGTGGTGGTGGTGTGTGTATGATAGTAATAATGGTGGTGGTGCTGTGTGTATGGTAGTAATAATGGTGGTGGTGCTGTGTGTATGGTAGTAATAATGGTGGTGGTGGTGTGTGTATGGTAGTAATAATGGTGGTGGTGGTGTGTGTATGGTAGTAATAATGGTGGTGGTGGTGTGTGTATGGTAGTAATAATGGTGGTGATGTGTGTATGGTAGTAATAATGGTGGTGGTTCTGTGTGTATGGTAGTAATAATGGTTGTGGTGCTGTGTGTCTGGTAGTAATAATGGTGGTGGTGGTGTGTGTATGGTAGTAATAATGGTGGTGGTGTGTGTATGGTAGTAATAATGGTGGTGGTGGTGTGTGTATGGTAGTAATAATGGTGGTGATGTGTGTATGGTAGTAATAATGGTGGTGGTTCTGTGTGTATGGTAGTAATAATGGTTGTGGTGCTGTGTGTATGGTAGTAATAATGATGATGGTGCTGTGTGTATGGTAGTAATAATGGTGGTGGTGTGTGTATGGTAGTAATAATGGTGGTGGTTGCTGTATGTATGGTAGTAATAATGGTGGTGGTGCTGTGTGTATGGTAGTAATAATGGTGGTGGTGGTGTGTGTATGGTAGTAATAATGGTGGTGGTGCTGTGTGTATGGTAGTAATAATGGTGGTGGTGCTGTATGTATGGTAGTAATAATGGTGGTGGTGCTGTGTGTATGGTAGTAGTAATGGTGGTGGTGTGTGTATGGTAGTAATAATGGTGGTGGTGGTGTGTGTATGGTAGTAATAATGGTGGTGCTGTGTGTATGGTAGTAATAATGGTGGTGGTGTGTGTATGGTAGTAATAATGGTGGTGGTGCTGTGTGTATGGTAGTAATAATGGTGGTGTTGGTGCTGTGTGTATGGTAGTAATAATGGTGGTGCTGTGTGTATGGTAGTAATAATGGTGGTGGTGCTGTGTGTATGGTAGTAATAATGGTGGTGGTGGTGTGTGTATGGTAGTAATAATGGTTGTGGTGTGTGTGTATGGTAGTAATAATGGTTGTGGTGTGTGTATGGTAGTAATAATGGTGGTGGTGCTGTGTGTACGGTAGTAATAATGGTGGTGGTGTGTGTATGATAGTAATAATGATGATGGTGGTGTGTGTATGGTAGTAATAATGGTGGTGGTGTGTGTATGGTAGTAATAATGGTGTTGGTGCTGTGTGTATGGTAGTAATAATGGTGGTACTGTGTGTATGGTAGTAATAATGGTGGTGGTGGTGTGTGTATGGTAGTAATAATGGTGGTGGTGTGTGTATGGTAGTAATAATGGTGGTGGTGCTGTGTGTATGGTAGTAATAATGGTGGTGGTGGTGTGTGTATGGTAGTAATAATGGTGGTGGTGGTGTGTGTATGGTAGTAATAATGGTGGTGCTGTGTGTATGGTAGTAATAATGGTGGTGGTGCTGTGTGTATGGTAGTAATAATGGTGGTGGTGGTGTGTGTATGGTAGTAATAATGGTGGTGGTGTGTGTATGGTAGTAATAATGGTGGTGCTGTTTGTATGGTAGTAATAATGGTGGTGTTGGTGCTGTGTGTATGGTAGTAATAATGGTGGTGTTGGTGGTGCTGTGTGTATGGTAGTAATAATGATGATGGTGCTGTGTGTATGGTAGTAATAATGGTGGTTGTGGTGCTGTGTGTATGGTGGTGGTGGTGGTGGTGCTGTCTGTATGGTGATGATGGTGGTGGTTGTGGTGGTGGTGGTACTGTGTGTATGGTAATGATGATGATGGTGGTGCTGTGTGTATGGTAATGGTAATAATGGTAATGATGATGGTGATGGTGGTGGTGCTGTGTGTATGGTAATGGTAATAATGGTAATGATGATGGTGATGGTGGTGGTGCTGTGTGTATGGTAATGATGATGGTGGTGGTGCTGTGTGTAATGATGATGATGATGGTGGTGGTGGTGGTACAGGCCTGGTCATTATCCACGCCTGGTACGGCCGGCTCATCACTGATGCGAGCGGCCGTGGGGAGCGTCCCCACGTTATCGACGTCACGACCCCCCTGCAGTGCCTCGTCAGAGACTCCAAGCTCATCCTCACTGACGCACGCAAGGTAGGCGGGGGGGGGCTACATGCGTACCTCTGTGGGTGTGTGTACCTGTGTGTACGTGTGTGTACGTGTGTACCTGTGTGTGTGTGTCTGTGGGTGTGTGTGTACCTGTGTGTGTGTCTGTGTGTACCACTGTGGGTGTGTGTACCTGTGTGTGTGTGTGTGTACCTGTGTGTGTGTGTGTCTGTGTGTACCTGTGTGTGTGTACCACTGTGTGTGTGTACCTGTGTGTGTGTGTACCTGTGTGTGTGTACCTGTGTGTGTGTACCTGTGTGTGTGTGTGTACCTGTGTGTACCTGTGTGTGTGTGTCTGTGTGTGTGTGTGTGTGTCTGTGTGTGTGTGTACCTGTGTGTACCTGTGTGTGTGTGTCTGTGTGTGTCTGTGTGTGTGTGTACCTGTGTGTACCTGTGTGTGTGTGTCTGTGTGTGTGTGTGTGTACCTGTGTGTGTGTGTGTGTACCTGTGTGTACCTGTGTGTGTGTGTCTGTGTGTGTGTGTGTGTACCTGTGTGTGTGTGTGTGTACCTGTGTGTGTGTACCTGTGTGTACCTGTGTGTGTGTGTCTGTGTGTGTGTGTGTGTACCTGTGTGTGTGTGTGTGTGTATCTCTGTGGGTGTGTGTACCTGTGTGTGTGTCTGTGTGTACCTCTGTGGGTGTGTGTACCTGTGTGTGTGTGTGTACGTGTGTACGTGTGTACCTGTGTGTGTGTCTGTGTGTACCTGTGTGTGTGTGTACCTGTGTGTGTGTCTGTGTGTACCTCTGTGGGTGTGTATACCTGTGTGTGTTTCTGTGTGTACCTCTGTGGGTGTGTGTACCTGTGTGTGTGTCTGTGTGTACCTGTGTGTGTGTCTGTGTGTACCTGTGTGTGTGTGTACCTGTGTGTGTGTCTGTGTGTACCTGTGTGTGTGTGTACCTGTGTGTGTGTCTGTGTGTACCTGTGTGTGTGTGTGTACCTGTGTGTGTGTCTGTGTGTACCACTGTGTGTGTACCTGTGTGTGTGTCTGTGTGTACCACTGTGTGTGTGTGTACCTGTGTGTGTGTCTGTGTGTACCTGTGTACCTGTGTGTGTGTGCGTACCTGTGTGGGTGTGTCTGTGTGTGTCTGTGTGTACGTGCGTACCTCTGTGTGTGTGTGTGTACCTGTGTGTGGGTATGTGTACCCGTGTGTGTGTCTGTGTGTACCTGTGTGGGTGTGTGTACCTGTGTGTGTGTGTGTACGTGTGTACGTGTGTACCTGTGTGTGTGTCTGTGTGTACCTGTGTGTGTGTGTACCTGTGTGTGTGTCTGTGTGTACCTCTGTGGGTGTGTATACCTGTGTGTGTTTCTGTGTGTACCTCTGTGGGTGTGTGTACCTGTGTGTGTGTCTGTGTGTACCTGTGTGTGTGTCTGTGTGTACCTGTGTGTGTGTGTACCTGTGTGTGTGTCTGTGTGTACCTGTGTGTGTGTGTACCTGTGTGTGTGTCTGTGTGTACCTGTGTGTGTGTGTGTACCTGTGTGTGTGTCTGTGTGTACCACTGTGTGTGTACCTGTGTGTGTGTCTGTGTGTACCACTGTGTGTGTGTGTACCTGTGTGTGTGTCTGTGTGTACCTGTGTACCTGTGTGTGTGTGCGTACCTGTGTGGGTGTGTCTGTGTGTGTCTGTGTGTACGTGCGTACCTCTGTGTGTGTGTGTGTACCTGTGTGTGGGTATGTGTACCCGTGTGTGTGTCTGTGTGTACCTGTGTGTGTGTGTCTGTGTCTGTGTGTACGTGCGTACCTCTGTGGGTGTGTGTACCTGTGTGTGTGTACCTGTGTGTGTGTGTGCGTACGTGTGTACCTCTGTGGGTGTGTGTACCTGTGTGTGTGTACCTCTGTGGGTGTGTGTACCTGTGTGTGTACCTGTGTGTGTGTGTGTGTACCTGTGTGTGTGTGCGTACGTGTGTACCTCTGTGGGTGTGTGTACCTGTGTGTGTGTGTGCGTACCTCTGTGGGTGTGTGTACCTGTGTGTGTGTCTGTGTACGTGCGTACCTCTGTGGGGGTGTGTACGTGTGTGTACGCGTGTGTCTGTGTGTACGTGTGTACCTCTGTGGTGGTGTGTACCTGTGTGTGTCTGTGTGTACGTGTATACCTCTGTGTGTGTGTCTACCTGTGTGTGTCACTGTGTGTGTGTGTCACTGTGTGTGTGTGTCACTGTATGTGTCACTGTGTGTGTGTCACTGTGTGTGTGTGTCACTGTGTGTGTCACTGTGTGTGTCACTGTGTGTGTGTGTGTCACTGTGTGTGTGTCACTGTATGTGTGTGTGTCACTGTGTGTGTGTGTCACTGTGTATGTGTCACTGTGTGTGTGTCACTGTGTGTGTGTGTCACTGTGTCACTGTGTGTGTCACTGTGTGTGTGTGTGTGTCACTGTGTGTGTGTGTCACTGTGTGTGTGTCACTGTGTGTGTGTGTCACTGTGTGTGTGTGTCACTGTGTGTGTGTCACTGTGTGTGTGTGTCACTGTGTGTGTCACTGTGTGTGTGTCACTGTGTGTGTGTGTGTCACTGTGTGTGTAGGCGGGGCTGCCCGGGTTCTACGACCCGTGTGTGGGTGAGGAGAAGGCGTTGAAGGTTCTCTACCAGTTCCGTGGCGCGCTGCACCAGGTCACCGTCCCCGACACCGAGTCACTGCGGATCCCCAAGCAGTGTGAGTACCCACGGGCACACAGTGACACACACACAGTGACACACACACACACACACAGTGACACACACACACACACACAGTGACACACAGTGACACACACACACAGTGACACACACACACAGTGACACACACACACAGTGACACACACACACAGTGACACACACACACACACACAGTGACACACACACAGTGACACACACAGTGACACACACACACAGTGACACACACACAGTGACACACACACACACAGTGACACACACACACAGTGACACACACACACAGTGACACACACACAGTGACACACACACACAGTGACACACACACACACACAGTGACACACACACAGTGACACACACAGTGACACACACAGTGACACACACACAGTGACACACACACACACAGTGACACACACACACAGTGACACACACACACAGTGACACACACACACAGTGACACACACACACACACAGTGACACACATACACACAGTAACACACACACACACAGTGACACACACATGACACACACACACACACACAGTGACACACACACACACACAGTGTACACACACGCACACAGTGACACACACACAGTGACACACACACAGTGACACACAACAACAACCGCCATTCGCCACTAAGTGGCGGTGACGTCACCACGACGCTTGTGCCAGGCTATGTGCACCCTGAGGCCACGTGAAGTGTCGAACGCCCGCTGGCAGGAGGTCACGGGGCAGACCCAGGTGCCACGGGTCGACTGACTGAGATGACTGGCTGATGCACCACCTGTGCCCCCTACTGTGCCAACCTGCTATGCTTTAGCCACCCGGCGCTCCGCTCGTTGTTGTGAGCGTCGCTCCTCCGCCCTCCGTTGTTGTTGGAGGGCGACTGCCTCCAACTGCCCAGCAGCATCCTTCACGAGCCTCCTCCACAGAGGCCGATCTTGACACCGCTGGTACCAGTCATCGGCAAGTCCACTCAGCTCCACGTCCTCCTGTACCACATCACTCCATCTCTTCTCTAGCCCGTGCCGCGCCCGCTTAGCCCCCTCAATCCGGCCGAACAAAAGCTGTTTCGGCATGCGGTGGCTGGGCATGCGGGCTACATGACCCAGCCATCGCAGCCTTGCCTGCCGGAGGAGCTCACCGATGGGACCTTGCCCAGATCTTTCAAGGATTTGTGAGCTCCTCACACAATCCAGTCTGGTTAAACCCAGGATGGATCGTAGGCAGGCCAGCCTAAATGTTTCTAACCGGCGAAGATGTTCCTGCACCTAGCCTGGCACAACAGTCAACCCATAGCACCTGCTGGGTCTGTCACGTGACCTCCTCCTGCACCTAGCCTGGCACAGCAGTCAACCCGTGGCACCTGCAGGGTCTGTCACGTGACCTCCTCCTCCTGCACCTAGCCTGGCACAGCAGTAAACCCATGGCACCTGCAGGGTCTGTCACGTGACCTCCTCCTGCACCTAGCCTGGCACAGTAGCAGTCAACCCATGGCACCTGCTGGGTCTGTCCCGTGACCTCCTCCTGCACCTAGCCTGGCACAGCAGTCAACCCATGGCACCTGCAGGGTCTGTCACGTGACCTCCTTCCGCCAGCGACAGGCCTTTGACACTTCACGTGGTAGCCTCGAAGTGCACCTAGCCTGGCACAGGCGCTGTTTGTGACGTCACCGCCACTTACTGGCAAATGGCGGTTGTTGTCACTGTGTGTCACTGTGTGTGTGTTTCACTGTGTGTCACTGTGTGTCACTGCGTGTGTGTCACTGTGTGTGTGTCACTGTGTGTGTCACTGTGTGTCACTCTGTGTGCCACTGTGTTTCACGGTGTGTGTGTCACTGTGTGTCACTGTGTGTGTGTCACTGTGTGTGTCACTGTGTGTGTGTCACTGTGTGTGTGTGTCACTGTGTGTCACTCTGTGTGCCACTGTGTTTCACGGTGTGTGTGTCACTGTGTGTCACTGTGTGTGTGTCACTGTGTGTGTCACTGTGTGTGTCACTGTGTGTCACTGTGTGTTTCACTGTTAGAGTGAGTGAATGAGTGGGTGAGTGAGTGGGTGAGTGAGTGGGTGAGTGAGTGGGTGAGTGGTAGAGTGAGTGAGTGGGTGGGTGAGTGGGTGAGTGGCTGAGTGAGTGAGTGACTAAGTGAGTGAGTGACTGAGTGGGTGAGTGAGTGGGTGAATGTGAGTGAGTGAGTGGGTGAATGTGAGTGAGTGGGTGAGTCAGTGAGTAGGTGAGTGAGTGAGTGAGTAGTGGAGTGGGTGAGTGGTATAGTGAGTGGGTGAGTGAGTGGGTGAGTGAGTGGGTGGGTGAGTTAGTGAGTGAGTGGGTGAGTTAGTGAGTGAGTGGGTGAGTGAGTGGGTGGGTGAGTTAGTGAGTGGGTGAGTGAGTGGGTGAGTGGGTTAGTGGGTGAGTGGGTGAGTGAGTGACTGAGTGAGTGAGTGACTGAGTGAGTGAGTGGGTGAGTGGGTGGGTGAGTGAGTGAGTGAGTGGGTGAGTGGGTGAGTGAGTGAGTGACTGAGTGAGTGGGTGGGTGAGTGCGTGGTAGAGTGAGTGGGTGAATGGTAGTGAGTGAGTGAGTGGCTGAGTGAATGTGCTGTGTCTGGAGAGACAAAGGCGGCCGGGCGTGGTGGTGCTAGCCACCCACCACCACCTCTGTGTGTACCACAGTGCCAACCTTCATTGGCAGTGCTACTCGCTGCTCACAGCACTTGCCCCTACTGGTTGCTGAGGCTACCTGGGGGATCTTTGTCTGTGTCGCCCTTCCAGCTCACCGCTTCGAGGAAAACTGAGGGTGGACTGGAGCACGATTCCACTTGGCAACATCAACAACATCAACATCATCAACAACATCATCAACAACATCAACATCATCAACAACATCAACAACATCATCAACATCATCAACAACATCAATATCATTAACATCATCAATATCATTAACATCAACATCATCAATATCATTAACAACATCAACATCATCAACATCATCAATATCATCAATATCATTAACAACATCAACATCATCACTATCATCAATATCGTTAACAACATCAACATCATCAACATCAACAACATCATCAACAACATCAACAACATCAATATCATTAACATCATCAATATCATTAACATCATCAATATCATTAACAACATCATCAACATCAACAACATCATCAACAACATCATCAACAACATCATCAACAACATCATCAACAACATCAACATCATCAACAACATCAATATCATTAACATCAACATCAATATCATTAACATCAACAACATCAATATCATCAATATCATTAACAACATCAACAACATCATCAACAACATCAATATCAACATCATTAACAACATCCACAACATCATAAATATCATTAACATCAACAGCATCATCAACATCAACAATATCAACATCATCAATATCATTTACAACATCAACATCATCAACACCATAAACAATATCAACATCAACAACAACATCATCATCATCAACAACATCAACAATATCAACATCATCAACAACATCATCAACATAATCAATATCATTAACAACAACATAATCAATATCATTAACAACATCAACAACATCATCAACAACATCAACATCATCAATATCAACATCATTAACAACATCCACAACATCATCAATATCATTAACATCAACAGCATCATCAACATCAACAATATCAACATCATCAATATCATTAACAACAACATCAACACCATAAACAATATCAACATCAACAACAACATCATCATCAACAACATCAACATCATCAACACCATAAACAATATCAACATCATCAATATCATCAACATCAACAACATCAACATCATCATCAACAACATCATCAACAACATCATCATCAACAACATCATCAACAATAACATCAACAACATCATCAACAACATCATCAACAACATCATCATCAACAACATCATCAACAACATCAACAACAACATCATCAACAACAACATCATCATCAATATCATCAACAACATCTCCACCATCTCTGTAACGCCATCTAATAAAGCGTAACACAAAGTGAAAGTGCTCAACGAGGTGAACACGTGCACGGTGTAGAGACGTCACCACCACCATCACCGCATTTACCACGGTGGTGGTGATGGTGATTACACTGGAGTGACGTCATGCCACCCGGGCGACTCCACGTGCGGTCAGGCAGCAAGGGATTGGAATGGTGGCGTCATTGCAGGTCAATCTAAGGATCGGAGTGGGATGGTGCTGTGCAGTGACGTCATGCGTCACTTTAAGGGTCGGAGCGTGGTGCTGTGTGGAGTAAGGTCACGCCTCATGTCCATATAAGGATCGGAGTGGGATGGTGCTATGCAGTGACGTCATGCGTCACTAAGGGTCGGAGCGTGGTGCTGTGTGGAGTGAGGTCATGCCTCATGTCCATATAAGGATCGGAGTGGGATGGTGCTATGGAGTGACGTCATGTATCATTACTATATAAGGGTCGGATGGGTGTAATTGAATGAGGTCACCCCTCATGTCCATATAAGGATCGGAGTGGGATGGTACTATAGAGTGACGTCATGTCGCCCCGGGTGGGTGCACGAGTTGTGAAGGAACTAACCGGTGACGTCACGCCATTGTCCGTACTTAGGCGTTGAGGGCGTGCGATTGCGATGACGTCATTTCTCCATCGTGGGCAATCACTATGACGTCACTGCACGCGCGACCTCCGGTCCCGCCACCCTCCCACCACTTCGTTAACAACAACGACGTCATTCCCCCTCACATCGTATTCAGTCGCTATGACGTCACTGCACGCGCGACCTCGGTCCCTACGACCCCCATCTCCGTTAACAACGATGACGTCATGTCGTGTTCTGTCGCTAGACGTCACCGGCCTGACGACCCCATCTCCGTCAACCACAACAAAGACGTCATTTCTCATCGTCTCCAGTTGTTGTGACGTCACCGACCCTATGACCCCCACCTCCCTCAACAACAATGACGTCATTTCCCCCTCACATCGCAACAAGTCGCTACGACGTCACCGGAAAACCACGACCCCCCTTCTCCCTGAACAACAATGACGTCATTTCCCCCCTCTCACATCGCAACAAGTCGCTACGACATCACCGGACCCCACGACCCCCATCTCCCTCAACAACAATGACGTCTTTCCCCCCCCCCCCCCTCAACATCGCAACAAGTCGCTACGACGTCACCGGAAAACCACGACCCCCCCTTCTCCCTCAACAACAATGACGTCATTTCCGTGTTCAGTGGCTATGACGTCACCGGCCCCCACGACCCCCCCCATCTCCCTCAACAACAATTACGTCAATTCCGTGTTCGGCGGCTATGGCGTCACCGGCTCCACGACCCCATCGCCCTCAACAACAATGACGTCATTTCCGTCATTCAGTGGCTATGACATCACCGGCCCCACGACCCCCATCTCCCTCAACAACAACAACCACCACCACGACCACCACGACGACGAGTATGGCGTCTGTCGAGGCAGAGGAGGAGGGGGAGGATGAGGAGGAGGAGGAGGCGGCGAGGAGGAGGAGGAGGCAGGGGAGTCCGGGGCGGGTGACTGAGTCGAGCGACTACGCGCGCAGTATCGAGCTGCCTCCTCACGAAGTGTTTCGCAACCTGGGCAGCGCGAAACGCTTCGCCATTGACATCGGTGAGGGCCGTCGCCTCGCTGTCTGTCTCGCTGTGTCTGTCTGTGTGTGTCTGTCTCTGTGTCTCTGTGTGTCTGTGTCTCTGTCTGTGTGTCTGTGTGTGTGTCTCTGTGTGTCTGTGTGTGTGTGTCTGTGTGTGTCTGTGTGTGTGTGTGTGTCTCTGTGTGTATGTGTGTGTGTGTCTGTGTGTGTCTGTCTGTGTCTCTGTGTCTGTGTGTGTCTGTGTCTGTGTGTGTCTGTGTCTCTGTGTCTGTGTGTCTGTGTCTCTGTGTGTGTCTCTGTGTGTGTGTGTCTCTGTGTGTCTGTGTCTCTGTGTGTCTGTGTCTGTGTGTCTCTGTGTCTGTGTGTGTCTCTGTGTCTGTGTGTGTCTCTGTGTCTGTGTGTGTCTCTGTGTCTGTGTGTGTCTGTGTGTGTCTGTGTGTGTCTCTGTGTCTGTGTGTGTCTCTGTGTCTGTGTGTGTCTCTGTGTCTGTGTGTGTGTCTGTGTCTGTGTGTGTCTCTGTGTCTGTGTGTGTCTCTGTGTCTGTGTGTGTCTCTGTGTCTGTGTGTGTCTGTGTGTGTCTGTGTCTGTGTGTGTCTGTGTGTGTCTCTGTGTCTGTGTGTCTCTGTGTCTGTGTGTGTCTGTGTGTGTCTGTCTCTCTGTGTCTGTGTGTGTCTCTGTGTCTGTGTGTGTCTGTGTGTCTGTGTCTCTGTGTGTGTCTCTGTGTGTGTGTGTCTCTGTGTGTCTGTGTCTCTGTCTGTGTGTCTGTGTCTGTGTGTCTCTGTGTCTGTGTGTGTCTCTGTGTCTGTGTGTGTCTCTGTGTCTGTGTGTGTCTCTGTGTCTGTGTGTGTCTGTGTGTCTCTGTGTCTGTGTGTGTCTGTGTGTGTCTGTGTCTGTGTGTGTCTCTGTGTCTGTGTGTGTCTCTGTGTCTGTGTGTGTCTCTGTGTCTGTGTGTGTCTCTGTGTCTGTGTGTGTCTCTGTGTCTGTGTGTGTCTCTGTGTCTGTGTGTGTCTGTGTGTCTGTGTGTGTCTGTGTGTGTCTGTGTCTGTGTGTGTCTGTGTGTGTCTCTGTGTC
>NW_022639173.1:30000-72500 GCF_010993605.1 Petromyzon marinus | reverse complement strand
TCTGTGTGTCTGTGTGTGTCTCTGTGTGTGTCTCTGTGTGTGTCTCTGTGTGTCTGTGTGTGTCTGTGTGTCTCTGTGTCTCTGTGTGTCTCTCTGTGTGTGTCTCTGTGTGTGTCTCTGTCTCTGTGTGTCTGTGTCTCTCTGTCTCTGTGTGTGTCTGTGTGTCTCTGTGTGTCTCTGTGTGTCTCTGTGTCTCTCTGTGTGTCTCTGTGTGTCTGTCTGTGTGTCTCTCTCTGTCTGTCTCTCTGTGTGTCTCTCTCTCTGTGTCTCTCTCTCTCTGTCTGTGTGTCTGTGTCTCTGTGTGTCTCTTTGTCTCTGTGTGTCTGTGTGTCTCTGTGTGTCTCTGTCTGTGTCTCTGTGTGTGTCTCTGTCTCTTCGTGTGTCTCTGTCTCTCTCTGTGTGTCTCTGTGTGTCTCTGTGTGTGTCTCTGTCTCTGTGTCTCTCTGTGTGTGTCTCTGTCTCTGTGTCTCTCTGTGTTTGTCGCTGTGTGTCTCTGTGTGTCTCTCTGTGTCTCTCTGTGTTTCTCTGTGTGTGTCTGTGTGTGTCTCTGTCTCTGTGTGTCTCTGTGTGTCTGTGTCTCTCTGTGTCTCTGTGTGTCTCTGTGTGTCTCTGTCTCTGTGTCTCTCTGTGTGTCTCTGTGTGTCTCTCTCTGTCTGTCTCTCTGTGTGTCTCTGTCTCTGTGTCTCTGTCTCTCTGTCTGTGTATCTGTGTCTCTGTGTGTCTCTGTGTGTCTGTGTGTCTCTGTCTGTGTCTCTGTGTGTGTCTCTGTGTCTCTATGTGTGTCTCTCGCTGTGTGTCTGTGTGTCTCTGTGTGTGTCTCTGTCTCTCTGTGTGTCTCTCGCTGTGTGTCTGTGTGTCTCTGTGTGTGTCTCTGTCTCTCTGTGTGTCTCTGTCTCTGTGTCTCTCTGTGTGTCTCTCTGTGTGTCTCTGTGTATCTCTGTGTGTCTCTCTGTGTGTCTGTGTGTGTCTCTGTGTCTCTCTGTGTGTCTGTGTGTGTGTCTCTGTGTCTCTCTGTGTGTCTGTGTCTCTGTGTGGCTCTGTCTCTGTCTGTGTGTGTGTGTCTCTGTCTGTGTGTGTCTCTGTCTCTCTGTCTGTGTGTGTGTGTGTCTCTGTCTGTGTCTCTGTGTCTCTCTGTGTGTCTGTGTGTGTGTCTCTCAGTGTGTGTGTGTGTCTGTGTGTGTGTCTGTGTGTGTCTCTGTGTGTCTCTGTGTCTCTGTCTCTGTGTCTCTGTGTGTGTGTCTCTGTGTCTCTCTGTCTCTGTGTGTCTCTGTCTGTGTCTCTGTGTGTCTGTGTGTGTCTCTGTGTCTCTCTGTGTGTCTGTGTGTGTGTCTCTGTGTCTCTCTGTGTGTCTGTGTGTGTGTCTCTGTCTCTCTGTCTGTGTGTCTCTGTGTGTCTGTGTGTCTCTGTGTCTCTGTGTGTCTCTATGTGTCTCTATGTGTCGCTGTGTCTGTATGTGTGTCTCTGTGTGTGTCTCTGTCTGTGTCTCTGTGTGTCTGTGTGTGTGTCTCTGTGTGTGTCTCTGTGTCTCTTTGTGTCTGTGTGTGTCTGTGTGTCTCTGTGTGTCTCTGTGTGTGTCTGTGTCTCTGTCTCGCTGTGTCTCTGTCTCGCTGTGTGTCTCTCTGTGTGTCTCTGTCTCTCTGTGTGTCTGTGTGTGTCTCTTTGTGTGTCTCGCTGTGTCTCTCTGTCTCTGTGTGTCTCTGTCTCTCTGTGTCTCTCTGTGTGTCTCTCTGTGTCTCTGTCTCTCTGTGTCTCGCTGTGTGTCTGTCTCTCTCTCTGTGTGTCTCTGTGTGTCTCTGTCTCTCTGTGTCTTTCTCTCTGTGTCTCTGTCTCTCTGTGTGTCTCTGTGTCTCTGTGTGTCTCTCTCTCTGTGTGTCTCTGTGTCTTTCTGTGTGTCTCTGAGTCTCTGTCTCTCTGTGTGTGTGTCTCTGTGTGTCTCTGTCTCTCTGTGTGTCTGTGTCTCTGTCTCTCTGTGTGTCTCTCTGTGTGTATCTGTCTCTCTATGTGTCTTTGTGTGTCTGTGTCTCTGTCTCTCTGTGTCTCTGTCTTTCTGTGTCTCTCTGTGTGTCTCTGTGTCTCTCTGTGTGTCTCTGTGTCTCTGTTTCTGTCTCTGTCTGTCTCGCTCTGTCTCTGTGTCTCTCTCTGTCCGTCTCTGTGTCTCTCTGTGTGTCTCTGTGTCTCTCTCTCTCTCTGTGTCTCTCTCTGTCTGTCTCTGTGTCTGGCCGTGTGTATCTCTGTCTGTCTCTGTCTGTCTCGCTGTCTCTGTGTCTCTCTGTGTCTCTCTCTCTCTGTCTCGCTGTGTCTCTCTGTGTCTCTGTTTCTATGTGTCTCTCTGTGTCTCCGTCTGTGTGTCTCTCTGTCTCTGTGTCTCTCTGTCTCGCTGTGTCTCTCTGTGTCTCTCTGTGTTTCTGTGTCTCTCTGTGTGTCTGTGTCTCTCTGTGTATCTCTCTGTGTCTCTCTGTGTCTCTGTGTCTCTCTGTCTCTCTCTGTCTCTGTGTCTCTCTCTGTCTCTGTGTCTGTCTCTGTGTCTCTCTCTGTGTCTCTCTGTGTCTCTCTCTGTCTCTCTCTCTGTCTCTGTGTCTCTCTCTGTATCTGTGTCTCTGTGTCTCTCTGTGTCTCTGTGTCTCTCTCTGTGTCTCTCTGTGTCTCTTTCTGTGTCTCTCTGTCTCTCTCTCTGTCTCTGTGTCTCTCTCTGTCTCTGTGTCTGTCTCTGCGTCTCTCTCTGTGTCTCGCTCATTGTCTCTCTGTGTCTCTCTGTCTCTCTGTGTCTCTCTGTCTGTGTGTCTCTCTGTGTCTCTGTCTCTGTGTCTCTCTGTGGCTCTCTGTCTCTCTGACTCTGACTCTGTGTCTCTCTGTCTCTGTGTGTCTCTCTCTGTGTCTCTCTCTGTCTTTGTGTCTCTGTCTCTCTCTCTGTCTCTCTCGCTCGCTGAGTGAGTGGGCGAGGGAGTAGGTGAGTGGGTGAGTGAGTGAGTGGGTTGGTGGGTGAGTGAGTGACTGGGTGAGTGAGTGGGTTGGTGGGTGAGTGAGTGAGTGGGTGACTGAGTGAGTGACTGACTGAGTGGGTGGGTGAGTGGGTGGGTGAGTGGGTGGGTGGGTGACTGAGTGACTGAGTGGGTGGGTGAGTGGGTGGGTGGGTGACTGAGTGACTGAGTGGGTGGGTGAGTGGGTGAGTGGGTGAGTGAGTGGGTTGGTGGGTGAGTGAGTGAGTGGGTGAGTGAGTGAGTGGGTTGGTGGGTGAGTGAGTGAGTGGGTGACTGAGTGAGTGACTGAGTGAGTGACTGACTGAGTGGGTGGGTGAGTGGGTGGGTGGGTGACTGAGTGAGTGGGTGGGTGAGTGGGTGGGTGAATGAGTGGGTGAGTGAGTGGGTGAGTGAGTGGGTGAGTGAGTGAGTGAGTGGGTGAGTGAGTGAGTGAGTGGGTTGGTGGGTGAGTGAGTGAGTGGGTGACTGAGTGAGTGACTGAGTGAGTGACTGACTGAGTGGGTGGGTGAGTGGGTGGGTGGGTGACTGAGTGAGTGACTGAGTGAGTGACTGACTGAGTGGGTGGGTGAGTGGGTGTGTGGGTGAGTGGGTGTGTGGGTGACTGAGTGACTGAGTGGGTGGGTGAGTGACTGACTGAGTGGGTGAGTGAGTGGGTGGGTGGGTGACTGAGTGACTGAGTGGGTGGGTGGGTGACTGAGTGACTGAGTGGGTGTGTGGGTGACTGAGTGACTGAGTGGGTGGGTGAGTGACTGAGTGACTGAGTGGGTGTGTGGGTGACTGAGTGACTGAGTGGGTGGGTGGGTGACTGAGTGACTGAGTGGGTGTGTGGGTGACTGAGTGACTGAGTGGGTGTGTGGGTGACTGAGTGACTGAGTGGGTGTGTGGGTGACTGAGTGACTGAGTGGGTGGGTGAGTGAAGTGGCCGCTTCCCCATGGCCTCCCCCGGGCCTAAGCCAGGGCCCTGCCTTGCCCTGTGTGCCTGCCCAGGTGGGTCCCTGACGAAGCTGGCCTACTACGCCACGGTCCAGCACAAGGTGACACGTGTCCGCTCCTTCGAGAACTCCACAGAGGTACTCAGCACCACCACTACCTCCACTACTACTACTACCACCACTACCACCACCACTACCTCCACTACTACTACCTCCACTACTACCACCACTACCTCCACCACTACCTCCACTACCTCCACTACTACTACCTCCACTACTACCACCACTACTACTACTATCACTACCACCTCTACTACTACCACACTACTACTACCACACTACTACACCACTACCACCACTACTACTACCACTACACTACTACCACACTACTACTACCACCTCTACTACTACTACCACCACTACCTCCACTACCACTACCACACTACTACCACCACTACTACTACTACCTCCACTACCACTACTACCACTACCACCTCTACTACTACCACACTACCACTACCACCTCTACTACTACGACCACCACTACCTCCACTACCACTACTACCACCACTACCTCTACTACTACTACCACACTACTACCACCACTACTACTACTACCACTACCTCCACTACTACCTCCACTACCACCACTACCTCTACTACTACCACACTACTACTACCACTACTACCACACTACTACTACCTCTACTACTACCACACTACTACTACTGCCACTACTACCACACTACTACTACCACTACCTCCACTACTACTACTACTTCCACTACTACTACCACTACTACTACCACCACTACTACTACCACCACTACTACTACTACCACCACTACTACCACCACTACTACCACCACTACTACCACCACTACTACTACTACCATCACTACCACCACTACCACCACCACTACCTCCACTACTACTACTACCACCACTACTACTACCACCACTACTACTACTACCACCACTATTACCACCTCTACTACTACCACACTACTACTACCACTGCCTCCACCACCACTACCTCCACTACCTCCACTACTACCACTACTACTACCACTACCACCACCACTACCTCCACTACCACTACTACTACTACACTACTACCACACTACTACCACTACTACCACTACTACTACCACACTACTACTACCACTACTCCTACCACACTACTACCACCACTACCACCACTACTACCACTACCACCACTACTACTACCACTACCTCCACTACCTCCACCACCACTACTACTACCACTACTACTACTACCACTACTACCACCACTACTACTACTACCACTATCACCACTACTACTACCCCTACTACTACCACCACTACCACCACTACTACCACCACTACCACAACTACTACTACCACTACCACCTCCACTACCACCACTACCACCTCCACTACCACCACTACCTCCACCACCATCACTACCACCTCCACCACCACCACTACCACCTCCACTACCACACTACTACCACCACTACTACTACTACCACTACCTCCACTACTACCTCCACTACCACTACTACCACCACTACCTCTACTACTACCACACTACTACTACCACTACTACCACACTACTACTACCACTACCTCTACTACTACCACACTACTACTGCCACTACTACCACACTACTACTACCACTACCTCCACTACTACTACTACTTCCACTACTACTACCACTACTACTACCACACTACTACCTCCACCACTACTACCACCACTACTACCACTACTACTACCACCACTACTACCACCACTACCACCACCACTACCTCCACTACTACTACTACTACCACCACTACTACTACTACTACCACCACTACTACTACTACCACTACCTCCACTACCACTACTACTACTACACTACTACCACACTACTACCACTACTACTACCACTACTACTACCACACTACTACCACCACTACTACTACCACTACTACTACCACTACTACCACCACTACTACTACTACCACTATCACCACTACTACTACCCCTACTACAACCACCACTACCACCACTACTACCACCACTACCCCTACTACAACCACCACTACCACCTCCACTACCACCACTACCACCTCCACTACCACCACCACTAGTACCACCACCACTACTACCACCACTACTACTTCCACCACCACTACCACCACTACCACCACTACCACCTCCACTACCACCACTACTACTACCACCACCACTACCACCTCCACTACCACCACTACCACCTCCACTACCACCACTACCACCTCCACCACTACTACCTCCACTACTACTTCCACCACCACCACCACTACCACCACCACCACCTCCTCCCCCCACCCCCCATCTCTTCCCCCATCACCTCCTCAACTTCCCCCCATCCCATCCCTCTCCTCCCCGGCGCAGACCTCCTCCGCCACCACCACCTCCTCCACCTCCTCCTCCACCTCGTCGCCCCGCTCCCTCGGCACCGCAGCCGACTCCGGCCGCACCGGCGGTGACGGCGACGCCGCTTGCCCCCTCTACGAGATCTCGGAGCAGGACGAGCTGGGCGCCAGGCTGCACTTCGTCAAGTTTGAGAACGCCTACATTGAGGCTTGTCTCGACTTCATCCGCGCCCACCTCTCCCTGCCCCCCGCACACGGACGCGCGATCCGAGCCACCGGCGGCGGAGCTCACAAATACCGGGAGCTCATCCACAGCAAGCTGGGGCTGCGGTGGGTGGGGTGTGGTGGGTGGGTGTGGTGTGGTGGGTGGGGTGGTGGGTGGGTGTGGTGGGTGGGTGGACGAGTGAGTGGGTGGGTGGGTGGGTGTGGTGGACGAGTGAGTGGGTGGGTGTGGTGGACGAGTGAGTGGGTGGGTGGGTGGGTTGGTGAGTGAGTGGGTGGGTGGACGAGTGAGTGAGTGGGTGGGTGGGTTGGTGAGTGAGTGGGTGGGTGGACGAGTGAGTGAGTGGGTGGGTGGTTGGACGAGTGAGTGGGTGGGTGGACGAGTCAGTGAGTGGGTGGGTGGGTGGGTGGACGAGTGAGTGGGTGGGTGGACGAGTGAGTGGGTGGGTGGGTGTGGTGGACGAGTGAGTGGGTGGGTGTGGTGGACGAGTGAGTGGGTGGGTGGGTGGGTTGGTGAGTGAGTGGGTGGGTGGACGAGTGAGTGGGTGGGTGGGTGAGTGGGTGGACGAGTGAGTGAGTGGGTGGGTGGGCAAGTGACTGGGTGGGTGGGTGGACGAGTGAGTGAGTGAGTGGGTGGGTGGACGAGTGAGTGGGTGGGTGGGTGGGTTGGTGGGTGAGTGGGTGGGTGAGTGGGTGGACGAGTGAGTGGGTGGGTGGGTGAGTGGGTGGACGAGTGAGTGAGTGGGTGGGTGGGTGGGTGGACGAGTGAGTGAGTGGGTGGGTGGGTGGACGAGTGAGTGAGTGGGTGGGTGGATGGACGAGTGAGTGAGTGGGTGGATGGGTGGGCGAGTGACTGAGTGGGTGGATGGGTGGGCGAGTGACTGAGTGGGTGGACGAGTGAGTGAGTGGGTGGGTGGGCGAGTGACTGGGTGGGTGAGTGTGTGGGTGACTGACTGGGTGAGTGTTTGACCGAGTGACTGACTGAGTGAGTGACTGAGTGACTGACTGACTGACTGAGTGACTGACTGAGCGACTTACTGACTGAGTGACTGACTGAGTGATTGACTGAGTGACTGACTGGGTGTCTGACTGGGTGACTGACTGGGTGACTGAGTGACTGACTGAGTGTCTGACTGAGTGTCTGACTGAGTGTCTGACTGAGTGAGTGACTGTCTGACTGAGTGACTGACTGAGTGACTGACTGACTGGGTGACTGAGTGTCTGACTGACTGAGTGACTGAGTGACTAACTGGGTGACTGAGTGACTGACTGAGTGACTGAGTGACTAACTGGGTGACTGAGTGACTGACTGAGTGTCTGACTGAGTGTCTGAGTGACTGAGTGACTGACTGAGTTACTGACTGACTGACTGAGTGTGTGACTGAGTGTCTGACTGAGTGACTGAGTGACTAACTGGGTGACTGAGTGACTGACTGAGTGTCTGACTGAGTGTCTGAGTGACTGAGTGACTGACTGAGTTACTGACTGACTGACTGAGTGTGTGACTGAGTGTCTGACTGAGTGACTGAGTGACTGACTGAGTTACTGACTGACTGACTGAGTGTCTGACTGAGTGACTGACTGACTGACTGTCTGACTGAGTGACTGACTGAGTGACTGACTGACTGACTCAGTGACTGACTGAGTGACTGACTGACTGACTGAGTGACTGACTGAGTGTCTGACTGAGTGTCTAACTGAGTGTCTGACTGGGTGACTGACTGAGTGACTGACTGACTGAGTGACTGACTGAGTGACTGACTGGGTGACTGAGTGACTGGGTGACTGACTTAGTGACTGACTGAGTGACTGACTGACTGAGTGACTGACTGAGTGACTTACTGAGTGACTGACTGTGTGACTGAGTGTCTGACTGAGTGTCTGACTGACTGAGTGACTTACTGAGTGACTGACTGGGTGACTGAGTGACTGATTGACTGACTGGGTGACTGACTGCAGGGTGGACAAGGAGGATGAGATCACGTGCCTCATCAAGGGCTGTAACTTCGTGCTGAGTGTCTGACTGAGTGACTGACTGAGTGACTGACTGAGTGTCTGACTGACTGACTGAGTGACTGACTGGGTGACTGACTGTGTGACTGAGTGACTGACTGACTGACTGTGTGACTGAGTGTCTGACTGACTGAGTGACTGACTGAGTGACTGAGTGACTAACTGGGTGACTGAGTGACTGACTGAGTGTCTGACTGAGTGACTGACTGAGTGTCTGACTGACTGAGTGACTGATTGAGTGACTGAGTGACTGAGTGACTGGGTGACTGAGTGACTTACTGAGTGACTGGGTGACTGACTGCAGGGTGGACAAGGAGGATGAGATCACGTGCCTCATCAAGGGCTGTAACTTCGTGCTGAGTGTCTGACTGAGTGTCTGACTGATTGAGTGACTGAGTGACTGAGTGACTGACTGGGTGACTGACTGAGTGACTGAGTGACTGACTGACTGAGTGACTGACTGAGTGACTGGGTGACTGACTGGGTGACTGACTGAGTGACTGACTGACTGAGTGTCTGACTGAGTGAGTGACTGACTGACTGAGTGAGTGTCTGACTGAGTGAGTGACTGACTGACTGACTGGGTGACTGCCCCTGCAGGGTGGACAAGGAGGATGAGATCACGTGCCTCATCAAGGGCTGTAACTTCGTGCTGAGTGTCTGACTGAGTGTCTGACTGACTGAGTGACTGACTGAGTGACTGAGTGACTGACTGAGTGTCTGACTGACTGACTGAGTGACTTACTGAGTGTCTGACTGAGTGACTTACTGAGTGACTGGGTGACTGAGTGACTGACTGAGTGACTGACTGAGTGACTGAGTGACTGACTGAGTGTCTGAGTGACTGACTGAGTGACTTACTGAGTGACTGGGTGACTGAGTGACTGACTGAGTGACTGACTGAGTGACTAAGTGACTGAGTGACTGACTGAGTGTCTGAGTGACTGAGTGACTTATTGAGTGACTGGGTGACTGACTGCAGGGTGGACAAGGAGGATGAGATCACGTGCCTCATCAAGGGCTGTAACTTCGTGCTGAGTGTCTGACTGACTGAGTGACTGAGTGACTGACTGAGTGTCTGACTGACTGACTGAGTGACTTACTGAGTGACTGGGTGACTGACTGCAGGGTGGACAAGGAGGATGAGATCGCATGCCTCATCAAGGGCTGTAACTTCGTGCTGAGTGTCTGACTGAGTGACTGACTGACTGAGTGACTGAGTGACTGACTGGGTGACTGACTGACTGACTGACTGAGTGACTGACTGGGTGTCTGACTGGGTGTCTGACTGAGTGTCTGACTGACTGAGTGACTGACTCAATGACTGAGTCACTGACTGAGTGTCTGACTGACTGACTGAGTGACTTACTGAGTGACTGGGTGACTCACTGCAGGGTGGACAAGGAGGATGAGATCGCGTGCCTCATCAAGGGCTGTAACTTCGTGCTGAGTGTCTGACTGAGTGTCTGACTGATTGAGTGACTGAGTGACTGAGTGACTGACTGTGTGACTGACTGAGTGTCTGACTGAGTGACTGAGTGTCTGACTGAGTGAGTGACTGACTGACTGAGTGAGTGTCTGACTGAGTGAGTGACTGACTGACTGACTGGGTGACTGCCCCTGCAGGGTGGACAAGGAGGATGAGATCACGTGCCTCATCAAGGGCTGTAACTTCGTGCTGAGTGTCTGACTGAGTGTCTGACTGAGTGACTGACTGAGTGACTGAGTGACTGACTGAGTGTCTGACTGACTGACTGAGTGACTTACTGAGTGACTGGGTGACTGACTGCAGGGTGGACAAGGAGGATGAGATCGCGTGCCTCATCAAGGGCTGTAACTTCGTGCTGAGTGTCTGACTGGGTGTCTGACTGAGTGACTGACTGAGTGAGTGTCTGACTGAGTGAGTGACTGACTGACTGAGTGACTGACTGAGTGACTTACTGACTGACTGACTGAGTGACTGACTGACTGAGTGACTTACTGAGTGACTGGGTGACTGACTGAGTGACTTACTGAGTGACTGGGTGACTGACTGAGTGACTGACTGACTGACTTACTGAGTGACTGAGTGACTGAGTGACTAACTGGGTGTCTGACTGAGTGACTGAGTGACTGAGTGACTGACTGGGTGACTCACTGCAGGGTGGACAAGGAGGATGAGATCGCGTGCCTCATCAAGGGCTGTAACTTCGTGCTGAGTGTCTGACTGAGTGTCTGACTGACTGAGTGACTGACTGAGTGACTGGGTGACTGACTGAGTGACTGACTGACTGACTTACTGAGTGACTGGGTGACTGACTGAGTGACTGGGTGACTGACTGCAGGGTGGACAAGGAGGATGAGATCGCGTGCCTCATCAAGGGCTGTAACTTCGTGCTGAGTGTCTGACTGACTGAGTGACTGAGTGACTAACTGGGTGTCTGACTGAGTGACTGAGTGACTGACTGAGTGTCTGACTGACTGAATGACTGAGTGACTGACTGAGTGACTGAGTGACTGAGTGACTGACTGAGTGTCTGAGTGACTGACTGAGTGACTAACTGGGTGTCTGACTGAGTGACTAAGTGACTGAGTGACTGACTGAGTGACTGACTGAGTGACTAAGTGACTGAGTGACTGACTGAGTGACTGAGTGACTGACTGAGTGTCTGACTGACTGACTGAATGACTTACTGAGTGACTGGGTGACTGACTGCAGGGTGGACAAGGAGGATGAGATCGCATGCCTCATCAAGGGCTGTAACTTCGTGCTGAGTGTCTGACTGAGTGTCTGACTGACTGAGTGACTGACTGAGTGACTGAGTGACTGACTGAGTGTCTGACTGACTGACTGAGTGACTTACTGAGTGACTGGGTGACTCACTGCAGGGTGGACAAGGAGGATGAGATCGCGTGCCTCATCAAGGGCTGTAACTTCGTGCTGAGTGTCTGACTGAGTGTCTGACTGACTGAGTGACTGACTGAGTGACTGAGTGACTGACTGAGTGTCTGACTGACTGACTGAGTGACTTACTGAGTGACTGGGTGACTCACTGCAGGGTGGACAAGGAGGATGAGATCACGTGCCTCATCAAGGGCTGTAACTTCGTGCTGAGTGTCTGACTGAGTGTCTGACTGATTGAGTGACTGAGTGACTGACTGAGTGACTGACTAAGTGACTGGGTGACTGACTGGGTGACTGACTGAGTGTCTGACTGAGTGGCTGAGTGTCTGACTGAGTGAGTGAGTGAGTGACTGACTGACTGAGTGAGTGTCTGACTGAGTGAGTGACTGACTGACTGACTGACTGGGTGACTGCCCCTGCAGGGTAGACAAGGAGGATGAGATCACGTGCCTCATCAAGGGCTGTAACTTCGTGCTGAGTGTCTGACTGAGTGAGTGACTTACTGAGTGACTGGGTGACTGACTGAGTGACTGACTGGGTGTCTGACTGACTGACTGAGTGACTTACTGAGTGACTGGGTGACTGACTGCAGGGTGGACAAGGAGGATGAGATCGCGTGCCTCATCAAGGGCTGTAACTTCGTGCTGAGTGTCTGACTGAGTGTCTGACTGACTGAGTGACTGACTGAGTGACTGAGTGACTGACTGAGTGTCTGACTGACTGACTGAGTGACTTACTGAGTGACTGGGTGACTCACTGCAGGGTGGACAAGGAGGATGAGATCACGTGCCTCATCAAGGGCTGTACCTTCGTGCTGAGTGTCTGACTGGGTGTCTGACTGAGTGACTGACTGAGTGAGTGTCTGACTGAGTGAGTGACTGACTGACTGACTTACTGAGTGACTGGGTGACTGACTGAGTGACTGAGTGACTGACTGACTTACTGAGTGACTGGGTGATTGACTGAGTGACTGAGTGACTGACTGAGTGACTGACTGAGTGACTGAGTGACTGACTGAGTGACTGACTGAGTGACTGAGTGACTGAGTGACTGACTGAGTGTCTGAGTGACTGACTGAGTGACTGACTGAGTGACTCACTGAGTGAGTGACTGACTGACTGAGTGAGTGACTGAGTGACTGGGTGACTCACTGCAGGGTGGACAAGGAGGATGAGATCGCCTGCCTCATCAAGGTCTGTAACTTCGTGCTGAGTGTCTGACTGAGTGAGTGACTTACTGAGTGACTGGGTGACTGACTGAGTGACTGACTGGGTGTCTGACTGACTGACTGAGTGACTTACTGAGTGACTGGGTGACTCACTGCAGGGTGGACAAGGAGGATGAGATCGCGTGCCTCATCAAGGGCTGTAACTTCGTGCTGAGTGTCTGACTGAGTGTCTGACTGACTGAGTGACTGACTGAGTGACTTACTGAGTGACTGGGTGACTCACTGCAGGGTGGACAAGGAGGATGAGATCACGTGCCTCATCAAGGGCTGTAACTTCGTGCTGAGTGTCTGACTGAGTGTCTGACTGACTGAGTGACTGACTGAGTGACTGAGTGACTGAATGAGTGTCTGACTGACTGACTGAGTGACTTACTGAGTGACTGGGTGACTCACTGCAGGGTGGACAAGGAGGATGAGATCACGTGCCTCATCAAGGGCTGTAACTTCGTTCTGAGTGTCTGACTGAGTGTCTGACTGATTGAGTGACTGAGTGACTGAGTGACTGACTGAGTGACTGACTAAGTGACTGGGTGACTGACTGGGTGACTGACTGAGTGTCTGACTGAGTGGCTGAGTGTCTGACTGAGTGAGTGAGTGACTGACTGACTGAGTGAGTGTCTGACTGAGTGAGTGACTGACTGACTGACTGACTGGGTGACTGCCCCTGCAGGGTGGACAAGGAGGATGAGATCACGTGCCTCATCAAGGGCTGTAACTTCGTGCTGAGTGTCTGACTGAGTGAGTGACTTACTGAGTGACTGGGTGACTGACTGAGTGACTGACTGGGTGTCTGACTGACTGACTGAGTGACTTACTGAGTGACTGGGTGACTGACTGCAGGGTGGACAAGGAGGATGAGATCGCGTGCCTCATCAAGGGCTGTAACTTCGTGCTGAGTGTCTGACTGAGTGTCTGACTGACTGAGTGACTGACTGAGTGACTGAGTGACTGACTGAGTGTCTGACTGACTGACTGAGTGACTTACTGAGTGACTGGGTGACTCACTGCAGGGTGGACAAGGAGGATGAGATCACGTGCCTCATCAAGGGCTGTAACTTCGTGCTGAGTGTCTGACTGGGTGTCTGACTGAGTGACTGACTGAGTGAGTGTCTGACTGAGTGAGTGACTGACTGACTGAGTGACTTACTGAGTGACTGGGTGACTGACTGAGTGACTGAGTGACTGACTGACTTACTGAGTGACTGGGTGACTGACTGAGTGACTGGGTGACTGAGTGACTGACTGAGTGACTGACTGAGTGACTGAGTGACTGAGTGACTGAGTGACTGACTGAGTGTCTGAGTGACTGACTGATTGACTGACTGAGTGACTGAGTGACTGACTGAGTGTCTGACTGACTGACTGAGTGACTTACTGAGTGACTGGGTGACTCACTGCAGGGTGGACAAGGAGGATGAGATCGCGTGCCTCATCAAGGGCTGTAACTTCGTGCTGAGTGTCTGACTGAGTGAGTGACTTACTGAGTGACTGGGTGACTGACTGAGTGACTGACTGGGTGACTGACTGAGTGACTGAGTGACTGACTGACTTACTGAGTGACTGGGTGACTGACTGAGTGACTGGGTGACTGACTGCAGGGTGGACAAGGAGGATGAGATCGCCTGCCTCAAGGGCTGTAACTTCGTGCTGAGTGTCTGACTGACTGACTGAGTGAGTGACTGACTGAGTGTCTGACTGACTGAGTGACTGAGTGTCTGACTGACTGAGTGATTGACTGACTGAGTGTCTGACTGGGTGACTGACTGAGTGACTGGGTGACTCACTGCAGGGTGGACAAGGAGGATGAGATCGCGTGCCTCATCAAGGGCTGTAACTTCGTGCTGAGTGTCTGACTGACTGACTGAGTGACTGACTGAGTGTCTGACTGACTGACTGAGTGACTTACTGAGTGACTGGGTGACTCACTGCAGGGTGGACAAGGAGGATGAGATCGCGTGCCTCATCAAGGGCTGTAACTTCGTGCTGAGTGTCTGACTGAGTGTCTGACTGACTGAGTGACTGACTGACTGAGTGAGTGACTGACTGAGTGACTTACTGAATGACTGGGTGACTCACTGCAGGGTGGACAAGGAGGATGAGATCGCGTGCCTCATCAAGGGCTGTAACTTCGTGCTGAGTGTCTGACTGAGTGAGTGACTTACTGAGTGACTGGGTGACTGACTGAGTGACTGACTGGGTGACTGACTGAGTGACTGAGTGACTGACTGACTTACTGAGTGACTGAGTGACTGACTGAGTGACTGGGTGACTGACTGCAGGGTGGACAAGGAGGATGAGATCGCCTGCCTCAAGGGCTGTAACTTCGTGCTGAGTGTCTGACTGACTGACTGAGTGAGTGACTGACTGAGTGTCTGACTGACTGAGTGACTGAGTGTCTGACTGACTGAGTGACTGACTGACTGAGTGTCTGACTGGGTGACTGACTGAGTGACTGGGTGACTCACTGCAGGGTGGACAAGGAGGATGAGATCGCCTGCCTCAAGGGCTGTAACTTCGTGCTGAGTGTCTGACTGACTGACTGAGTGACTGACTGAGTGTCTGACTGACTGACTGAGTGACTTACTGAGTGACTGGGTGACTCACTGCAGGGTGGACAAGGAGGATGAGATCGCGTGCCTCATCAAGGGCTGTAACTTCGTGCTGAGTGTCTGACTGAGTGTCTGACTGACTGAGTGACTGACTGACTGAGTGAGTGACTGACTGACTGAGTGACTGACTGACTGAGTGACTTACTGAATGACTGGGTGACTCACTGCAGGGTGGACAAGGAGGATGAGATCGCGTGCCTCATCAAGGGCTGTAACTTCGTGCTGAGTGTCTGACTGAGTGAGTGACTTACTGAGTGACTGGGTGACTGACTGAGTGACTGACTGGGTGACTGACTGAGTGACTGAGTGACTGACTGACTTACTGAGTGACTGAGTGACTGACTGAGTGACTGGGTGACTGACTGCAGGGTGGACAAGGAGGATGAGATCGCCTGCCTCAAGGGCTGTAACTTCGTGCTGAGTGTCTGACTGACTGACTGAGTGAGTGACTGACTGAGTGTCTGACTGACTGAGTGACTGAGTGTCTGACTGACTGAGTGACTGACTGACTGAGTGTCTGACTGGGTGACTGACTGAGTGACTGGGTGACTCACTGCAGGGTGGACAAGGAGGATGAGATCGCCTGCCTCAAGGGCTGTAACTTCGTGCTGAGTGTCTGACTGACTGACTGAGTGACTGACTGAGTGTCTGACTGACTGACTGAGTGACTTACTGAGTGACTGGGTGACTCACTGCAGGGTGGACAAGGAGGATGAGATCGCGTGCCTCATCAAGGGCTGTAACTTCGTGCTGAGTGTCTGACTGAGTGTCTGACTGACTGAGTGACTGACTGACTGAGTGAGTGTCTGACTGACTGAGTGACTGACTGACTGAGTGACTTACTGAATGACTGGGTGACTCACTGCAGGGTGGACAAGGAGGATGAGATCGCGTGCCTCATCAAGGGCTGTAACTTCGTGCTGAGTGTCTGACTGAGTGAGTGACTTACTGAGTGACTGGGTGACTTACTGAGTGACTGACTGGGTGTCTGACTGAGTGACTGAGTGAGTGACTGAGTGACTGGGTGACTGACTGCAGGGTGGACAAGGAGGATGAGATCGCGTGCCTCATCAAGGGCTGTAACTTCGTGCTGAGTGTCTGACTGAGTGTCTGACTGACTGAGTGACTGACTGAGTGACTGAGTGACTGACTGAGTGACTGAGTGACTGGGTGACTGGGTGGACTGACTGCAGGGTGGACAAGGAGGATGAGATCGCGTGCCTCATCAAGGGCTGTAACTTCGTGCTGAGTGTCTGACTGACTGAGTGACTGAGTGTCTGACTGAGTGTCTGACTGACTGAATGACTGAGTGACTGACTGAGTGACTGAGTGACTGACTGAGTGTCTGAGTGACTGACTGAGTGACTGACTGAGTGACTTACTGAGTGACTGGGTGACTCACTGCAGGGTGGACAAGGAGGATGAGATCGCGTGCCTCATCAAGGGCTGTAACTTCGTGCTGAGTGTCTGACTGAGTGTCTGACTGACTGAGTGACTGACTGACTGAGTGAGTGTCTGACTGACTGAGTGACTGACTGACTGAGTGACTGAGTGACTCACTGAGTGTCTGACTGACTGAGTGAGTGACTGACTGAGTGTCTGACTGACTGAGTGACTGAGTGTCTGACTGACTGAGTGACTGACTGACTGAGTGTCTGACTGGGTGACTGACTGAGTGACTGGGTGACTCACTGCAGGGTGGACAAGGAGGATGAGATCGCCTGCCTCAAGGGCTGTAACTTCGTGCTGAGTGTCTGACTGACTGACTGAGTGACTGACTGAGTGTCTGACTGACTGACTGAGTGACTTACTGAGTGACTGGGTGACTCACTGCAGGGTGGACAAGGAGGATGAGATCGCGTGCCTCATCAAGGGCTGTAACTTCGTGCTGAGTGTCTGACTGAGTGTCTGACTGACTGAGTGACTGACTGACTGAGTGAGTGACTGACTGAGTGACTTACTGAATGACTGGGTGACTCACTGCAGGGTGGACAAGGAGGATGAGATCGCGTGCCTCATCAAGGGCTGTAACTTCGTGCTGAGTGTCTGACTGAGTGAGTGACTTACTGAGTGACTGGGTGACTGACTGAGTGACTGACTGGGTGACTGACTGAGTGACTGACTGACTGACTGACTGACTGAGTGACTGAGTGACTGACTGAGTGACTGGGTGACTGACTGCAGGGTGGACAAGGAGGATGAGATCGCCTGCCTCAAGGGCTGTAACTTCGTGCTGAGTGTCTGACTGACTGACTGAGTGAGTGACTGACTGAGTGTCTGACTGACTGAGTGACTGAGTGTCTGACTGACTGAGTGACTGACTGACTGAGTGTCTGACTGGGTGACTGACTGAGTGACTGGGTGACTCACTGCAGGGTGGACAAGGAGGATGAGATCGCCTGCCTCAAGGGCTGTAACTTCGTGCTGAGTGTCTGACTGACTGACTGAGTGACTGACTGAGTGTCTGACTGACTGACTGAGTGACTGACTGAGTGACTGGGTGACTCACTGCAGGGTGGACAAGGAGGATGAGATCGCGTGCCTCATCAAGGGCTGTAACTTCGTGCTGAGTGTCTGACTGAGTGTCTGACTGACTGAGTGACTGACTGACTGAGTGAGTGACTGACTGACTGAGTGACTGACTGACTGAGTGACTTACTGAATGACTGGGTGACTCACTGCAGGGTGGACAAGGAGGATGAGATCGCGTGCCTCATCAAGGGCTGTAACTTCGTGCTGAGTGTCTGACTGAGTGAGTGACTTACTGAGTGACTGGGTGACTGACTGAGTGACTGACTGGGTGACTGACTGAGTGACTGAGTGACTGACTGACTTACTGAGTGACTGAGTGACTGACTGAGTGACTGGGTGACTGACTGCAGGGTGGACAAGGAGGATGAGATCGCCTGCCTCAAGGGCTGTAACTTCGTGCTGAGTGTCTGACTGACTGACTGAGTGAGTGACTGACTGAGTGTCTGACTGACTGAGTGACTGAGTGTCTGACTGACTGAGTGACTGACTGACTGAGTGTCTGACTGGGTGACTGACTGAGTGACTGGGTGACTCACTGCAGGGTGGACAAGGAGGATGAGATCGCCTGCCTCAAGGGCTGTAACTTCGTGCTGAGTGTCTGACTGACTGACTGAGTGACTGACTGAGTGTCTGACTGACTGACTGAGTGACTTACTGAGTGACTGGGTGACTCACTGCAGGGTGGACAATGAGGATGAGATCGCGTGCCTCATCAAGGGCTGTAACTTCGTGCTGAGTGTCTGACTGAGTGTCTGACTGACTGAGTGACTGACTGACTGAGTGAGTGTCTGACTGACTGAGTGACTGACTGACTGAGTGACTTACTGAATGACTGGGTGACTCACTGCAGGGTGGACAAGGAGGATGAGATCGCGTGCCTCATCAAGGGCTGTAACTTCGTGCTGAGTGTCTGACTGAGTGAGTGACTTACTGAGTGACTGGGTGACTTACTGAGTGACTGACTGGGTGTCTGACTGAGTGACTGAGTGAGTGACTGAGTGACTGGGTGACTGACTGCAGGGTGGACAAGGAGGATGAGATCGCGTGCCTCATCAAGGGCTGTAACTTCGTGCTGAGTGTCTGACTGAGTGTCTGACTGACTGAGTGACTGACTGAGTGACTGAGTGACTGACTGAGTGACTGAGTGACTGGGTGACTGGGTGACTGACTGCAGGGTGGACAAGGAGGATGAGATCGCGTGCCTCATCAAGGGCTGTAACTTCGTGCTGAGTGTCTGACTGACTGAGTGACTGAGTGTCTGACTGAGTGTCTGACTGACTGAATGACTGAGTGACTGACTGAGTGACTGAGTGACTGACTGAGTGTCTGAGTGACTGACTGAGTGACTGACTGAGTGACTTACTGAGTGACTGGGTGACTCACTGCAGGGTGGACAAGGAGGATGAGATCGCGTGCCTCATCAAGGGCTGTAACTTCGTGCTGAGTGTCTGACTGAGTGTCTGACTGACTGAGTGACTGACTGACTGAGTGAGTGTCTGACTGACTGAGTGACTGACTGACTGAGTGACTGAGTGACTCACTGAGTGTCTGACTGACTGACTGAGTGACTTACTGAGTGACTGGATGACTCACTGCAGGGTGGACAAGGAGGATGAGATCGCGTGCCTCATCAAGGGCTGTAACTTCGTGCTGAAGAACATCCCAGAGGAGGCGTTTTCCTTCGTACGTCACGGCGAGCCCGAGTTCCGATTCCAGACGCTGCAGCAGCCAGACAGCTTCCCGTACCTCCTGGTGAACATTGGATCTGGGGTGTCCGTCATCAAGGTGGGTGGGGGGAGCGGTGGGTGGGTGGGTGGGTGGGTGGGGGGAGCGGTGGGTGAGTGAGTGGGTGGGTGGGTGAGTGAGTGAGTGGGTGAGAGAGTGAGAGTGAGTGAGTGAGTGGGTGTGGGTGGGTGGTGAACATTGGATCTGGGGTGTCCGTCATCAAGGTGGGTGGAGCGGTGGGCGGGTGGGGGGAGCGGTGGGTGGGTGGGGGGAGCGGTGGGTGGGTGGGTGAGAGAGTGAGTGAGTGAGTGAGAGTGAGTGTGCGGGTGTGGGTGGGTGGTGAACATTGGATCTGGGGTGTCCGTCATCAAGGTGGGTGGGGGGAGCGGTGGGTGGGTGGAGCGGTGGGGGGAGCGGTGGGTGGGGGGAGCGGTGGGTGGGTGGGGGGAGCGGTGGGTGGGTGAGTGAGTGAGTGAGAGTGAGTGTGAGTGAGTGAGTGTGTGGGTGTTGGTGGGTGGTGAACATTGGATCTGGGGTGTCCGTCATCAAGGTGGGTGGGGGGAGCGGTGGGTGGGTGGGTGGGGGGAGCGGTGGGTGGGTGGGGGGAGCGGTGGGCGGGTGAGTGAGTGGGTGGGTGAGTGAGTGAGTGAGTGGACGAGAGAGTGAGAGTGAGTGTGTGGGTGTGGGTGGGTGGTGAACATTGGATCTGGGGTGTCCGTCATCAAGGTGGGTGGGGGGAGCGGTGGGTGGGTGGAGCGGTGGGGGGAGCGGTGGGTGGGTGGGGGGAGCGGTGGGCGGGTGAGTGAGTGGGTGGGTGGGTGGGTGAGAGAGAGAGTGAGTGAGTGAGAGTGAGTGAGTGAGTGTGTGGGTGTGGGTGGGTGGTGAACATTGGATCTGGGGTGTCCGTCATCAAGGTGGGTGGGGGGAGCGGTGGGTGGGTGGGGGGAGCGGTGGGTGGGTGGGTGAGTGGGTGGGTGGGTGAGAGAGTGAGTGAGTGGGTGAGAGAATGAGAGTGAGTGAGTGGGTGTTGGTGGGTGGTGAACATTGGATCTGGGGTGTCCGTCATCAAGGTGGGTGGGGGGAGCGGTGGGTGGGTGGAGCGGTGGGGGGAGCGGTGGGTGGGTGGGGGGAGCGGTGGGCGGGTGAGTGAGTGGGTGAGTGGGTGGGTGGGTGAGAGAGTGAGTGGACGAGTGAGTGAGTGAGAGTGAGTGAGTGAGTGGGTGTGGGTGGGTGGTGAACATTGGATCTGGGGTGTCCGTCATCAAGGTGGGTGGGGGGAGCGGTGGGTGGGTGGGGGGAGCGGTGGGTGGGTGGGTGAGTGAGTGAGAGTGAGTGAGTGAGAGTGAGTGAGTGTGCGGGTGTGGGTGGGTGGTGAACATAGGATCTGGGGTGTCCGTCATCAAGGTGGGTGGGGGGAGCGGTGGGTGGGTGGGTGGGGGGAGCGGTGGGTGGGTGGGGGGAGCGGTGGGCGGGTGAGTGAGTGGGTGGGTGGGTGGGTGAGTGAGTGATTGGACGAGTGAGTGAGTGAGTGAGAGTGAGTGAGTGTGCGGGTGTGGGTGGGTGGTGAACATTGGATCTGGGGTGTCCGTCATCAAGGTGGGTGGGGGGAGCGGTGGGTGGGTGGGTGGGGGGAGCGGTGGGTGGGTGGGGGGAGCGGTGGGCGGGTGAGTGAGTGGGTGGGTGGGTGGGTGAGTGAGTGAGTGGACGAGTGAGTGAGTGAGTGAGAGTGAGTGAGTGTGCGGGTGTGGGTGGGTGGTGAACATTGGATCTGGGGTGTCCGTCATCAAGGTGGGTGGAGCGGTGGGCGGGTGGGGGGAGCGGTGGGTGGGTGGGGGGAGCGGTGGGTGAGTGGGTGAGTGAGTGAGTGAGTGGGTGGGTGAGAGAGTGAGTGAGTGAGTGAAAGTGAATGAGTGTGTGGGTGTGGGTGGGTGGTGAACATTGGATCTGGGGTGTCCGTCATCAAGGTGGGTGGGGGGGAGCGGTGGGTGGGTGGGTGGGGGGAGCGGTGGGTGGGTGGGTGAGTGGGTGGGCGGGTGAGTGAGTGGGTGGGTGGGTGAGTGAGTGAGAGTGAGTGAGTGAGAGTGAGTGAGTGAGAGTGAGTGAGTGAGTGTGCGGGTGTGGGTGGGTGGTGAACATTGGATCTGGGGTGTCCGTCATCAAGGTGGGTGGGGGGAGCGGTGGGTGGGTGAGTGAGTGGACGAGTGAGTGAGTGAGTGGACGGGTGAGTGAGTGGACGAGAGAGTGAGAGTGAGTGTGTGGGTGCGGGTGGGTGGTGAACATTGGATCTGGGGTGTCCGTCATCAAGGTGGGTGGGGGGAGCGGTGGGTGGGTGAGTGAGTGGACGAGTGAGTGAGTGAGTGGACGAGTGAGTGAGTGAGTGGACGAGAGAGTGAGAGTGAGTGTGTGGGTGTGGGTGGGTGGTGAACATTGGATCTGGGGTGTCCGTCATCAAGGTGGGTGGGGGGAGCGGTGGGTGGGTGGGTGGGGGGAGCGGTGGGTGGGTGAGTGAGTGAGTGGGTGAGAGAGTGAGTGAGTGGGTGAGTGTGCGGGTGTGGGTGGGTGGTGAACATTGGATCTGGGGTGTCCGTCATCAAGGTGGGTGGAGCGGTGGGCGGGTGGGGGGAGCGGTGGGTGGGTGGGGGGAGCGGTGGGTGAGTGGGTGAGTGAGTGAGTGAGTGGGTGGGTGAGAGAGTGAGTGAGTGAGTGAGAGTGAGTGAATGAGTGTGTGGGTGTGGGTGGGTGGTGAACATTGGATCTGGGGTGTCCGTCATCAAGGTGGGTGGGTGGAGCGGTGGGTGGGTGGGGGGAGCGGTGGGTGGGTGGGGAGAGCGGTGGGCGGGTGGACGGGTGAGTGAGTGGGTGGGTGGGTGAGAGAGTGAGTGAGTGGACGAGAGAGTGAGTGAGTGTGTGGGTGGGTGGTGAACATTGGATCTGGGGTGTCCGTCATCAAGGTGGGTGGAGCGGTGGGTGGGTGGACGGGTGAGTGAGAGTGAGAGTGAGTGGGTGAGTGGGTGAGTGAGTGGGTGAGTGGGTGAGTGAGTGGGTGAGTGAGTGAGTGGGTGAGTGAGTGGTGAGTGAGTGATAGAGTGAGTGGACGAGAGAGTGAGTGGTGAGTGAGAGAGTGAGTGGACGAGAGAGTGAGTGGTGAGTGAGTTGGTGAGTGGTGAGTGAGTGGTGAGTGAGTGGTGAGTGAGTGGTGAGTGAGTGTGAGTGGTGAGTGAGTGACTGGGTGGTGAGTGAGTGGTGAGTGAGTGGTGAGTGAGTGAGTGAGTGGACGAGTGAGTGGTGAGTGAGTGAGTGGTGAGTGAGTGGGTGGTGAGTGAGTGGTGAGTGAGTGGTGAGTGTTAGTGAGTGGTGAGTGAGTGGTGAGTGAGTGTGAGTGGTGAGTGAGTGACTGGGTGGTTGGTGAGTGAGTGGTGAGTGAGTGGTGAGTGAGTGACTGGGTGGTGAGTGAGTGGACGAGTGAGTGGTGAGTGAGTGAGTGGTGAGTGAGTGAGTGGTGAGTGGTGAGTGAGTGGTGAGTGAGTGGTGAGTGTTAGTGAGTGGTGAGTGTTAGTGAGTGGTGAGTGAGTGGTGAGTGAGTGTGAGTGGTGAGTGAGTGACTGGGTGGTGAGTGAGTGGTGAGTGAGTGGTGAGTGAGTGGTGAGTGAGTGACTGGGTGGTGAGTGAGTGGTGAGTGGTGAGTGAGTGAGTGGTGAGTGGTGAGTGAGTGGTGAGTGAGTGGTGAGTGAGTGGTGAGTGTTAGTGAGTGGTGAGTGAGCGGTGAGTGAGTGTGAGTGGTGAGTGAGTGACTGGGTGGTGAGTGAGTGAGTGGTGAGTGAGTGGTGAGTGAGTGAGTGGTGAGTGAGTGAGTGGTGAGTGGTGAGTGAGTGGTGAGTGAGTGGTGAGTGTTAGTGAGTGGTGAGTGTTAGTGAGTGGTGAGTGAGTGGTGAGTGAGTGTGAGTGGTGAGTGAGTGACTGGGTGGTGAGTGAGTGGTGAGTGAGTGGTGAGTGAGTGGTGAGTGAGTGACTGGGTGGTGAGTGAGTGGTGAGTGGTGAGTGAGTGAGTGGTGAGTGGTGAGTGAGTGGTGAGTGAGTGGTGAGTGAGTGGTGAGTGTTAGTGAGTGGTGAGTGAGCGGTGAGTGAGTGTGAGTGGTGAGTGAGTGACTGGGTGGTGAGTGAGTGAGTGGTGAGTGAGTGGTGAGTGAGTGAGTGGTGAGTGAGTGGTGAGTGAGTGAGTGGTGAGTGAGTGACTGGGTGGTGAGTGACTGGGTGGTGAGTGAGTGGTGAGTGAGTGACTGGGTGGTGAATGAGTGGTGAGTGGTGAGTGAGTGGTGAGTGGTGAGTGAGTGGTGAGTGAGTGGTGAGTGAGTGGTGAGTGAGTGTGAGTGGTGAGTGAGTGACTGGGTGGTGAGTGAGTGGTGAGTGAGTGGACGAGTGAGTGAGTGAGTGGTGAGTGAGTGAGTGGTGAGTGAGTGGTGAGTCTGCGTGTGCAGGTGGACTCTGAGGATGAGTTTGAGAGGATTGGTGGGAGCTCCATCGGTGGGCGAACTTTCTGGGGTCTGGGCGCTCTGCTCACCAAGACCATGGTGAGTGAGAGACACAGAGACACAGAGACACAGGGAGACACAGAGACACAGAGACACAGAGACACAGACACAGAGACACAGACACCGAGACACGGGGAGAGACACAGAGACACAGACACGGGGAGAGACACAGACACGGGGAGAGACACAGAGACACAGAGACATAGAGACACGGGGAGAGACACAGACACGGGGAGAGACACAGAGACACAGACACGGGGAGAGACACAGAGACACGGGGAGAGACACAGAGACACAGAGACATGGGGACAGACACAGAGACACAGAGACACGGGGAGAGACACAGAGACACAGAGACGCAGAGACACAGAGACACGGGGAGAGACACAGAGACACAGAGACATGGGGAGAGACACAGAGACACGGGGAGAGACACAGAGACACGGGGAGAGACACAGAGACACGGGGAGAGACACAGAGACACGGGGAGAGACACAGAGACACGGGGAGAGACACAGAGACACGGGGAGAGACACAGAGACACAGAGACACGGGGAGAGACACAGAGACATGGGGAGAGACACAGAGACACGGGGAGAGACACAGAGACACGGGGACATGGGGAGAGATACAGAGACACGGGGAGAGACACAGAGACGCAGAGACACGGGGAGAGACACAGAGACACGGGGAGAGAGACAGAGACACAGAGACACGGGGAGAGACACAGAGACACGGGGAGAGACACAGAAACACAGAGACACAGACATGGGGAGAGACAGAGACACGGCGAGAGACACAGAGACACAGAGACACGGGGACATGGGGAGAAAGACAGAGACACGGGGAGAGACATAGAGACACAGAGACAGAGACACGGGGAGAGACACAGAGACACCGGGAGAGACACAGAGACACGGGGAGAGACACAGAGACACAGAGACACGGGTGCATGGGGAGAGAGACAGAGACACGTGGACATGGGGAGAGACAGAGACACGGGGAGAGACACAGAGACACGGGGAGAGACACAGAGACACGGGGAGAGACACAGAGACACGGGGAGAGACACAGAGACATGGGAGAGACACAGAGACACGGGGACATGGGGAGAGACACAGAGACACATAGACACGGGGAGAGAGACAGACACGGGGACATGGGGAGAGACAGACACGGGAGGAGAGAGACAGAGACACCGGGAGAGAAACAGAGACACAGGAGGAGAGAGACAGAGACACCGGGAGAGAGACAGAGACACGGGGAGAGAGACACGGGGAGAGAGACAGAGACACAGAGAGAGAGACAGCGACACAGGGAGAGAGACACGGGGAGAGACACAGAAACACGGGGAGAGAGAGACAGAGACACGGGGAGAGACACAGAGACACAGAGACACAGCGACACGGGGAGAGACAGAGAGACAGAGAGACAGAGACACAGAGACACGGGGAGAGACACAGAGACACGGGGAGAGACACAGAGACACGGGGAGAGAGAGACAGAGACACGGGGGGAGAGAGACAGACACGGCGAGAGAGACAGAGACACGGGGAGAGAGACAGAGACACGGGGAGAGAGACAGAGACACGGGGAGAGACACAGAGACACAGACACGGGAGAGAGACAGACACAGAGACACGGGGGGAGAGAGACAGACACGGGGAGAGAGACAGAGACACGGGGAGAGAGACAGAGACACGGGGAGAGAGACAGAGACACGGGGAGAGACACAGAGACACGGGGAGAGACACAGAGACACGGGGAGAGAGAGACAGAGACACGGGGGAGAGAGACAGACACGGGGAGAGAGACAGAGACACGGGGAGAGAGACAGAGACACGGGGAGAGAGAGACAGACACACGGGGGGAGAGAGACAGAGACACGGGGGAGAGACAGAGACACGGGGAGAGAGAGACAGAGACACGGGGAGAGATAGACAAAGACACAGGGGAGAGAGAGACAGAGACACGGGGAGAGAGAGACAGAGACACGGGGAGGGAGAGACAGAGACACAGGGGAGAGAGAGACAGAGACACAGGGAGAGAGAGACAGAGACACGGGAAGAGAGAGACAGAGACACGGGGAGAGAGACAGACTCGGGGAGAGAGAGACAGAGACACGGGGAGAGAGAGACAGAGACACGGGGAGAGAGAGACAGAGACACGGGAAGAGAGAGACAGAGACACGGGGAGAGAGACAGAGACATGGGGAGAGAGACGGAGACACGGGCAGAGAGACAGAGACACGGGGAGAGAGAGACAGAGACACGGGGAGAGAGAGACAGAGACACGGGGAGAGAGAGACAGAGACACGGGGAGAGAGACAGAGACACGGGGAGAGAGACAGAGACACGGAGAGAGAGAGACAGAGACACGGGGAGAGAGAGACAGAGACACGGGGAGAGAGACAGAGACACGGGGAGAGAGACAGAGACACGGGGAGAGAGAGACAGAGACACGGGGAGAGAGACAGAGACACTGGGAGAGACAGAGACACGGGGGGAGAGAGACAGAGACACGGGGAGAGAGAGACAGAGACACGGGGAGAGAGAGACAGAGACACAGGGAGAGAGACAGAGACACGGGGAGAGAGACAGAGACACTGGGAGAGAGACGGAGACACGGAGAGGGAGACAGAGACACGGGGAGAGAGACAGAGACACTGGGAGAGACAGAGACACGGGGGGAGAGACAGAGACACGGGGAGAGAGACAGAGACACGGGGAGAGAGACAGAGACACGGGGAGAGAGACAGAGACACGGGGAGAGAGAGAAAGAGACACGGGGGGAGAGACAGAGACACGGGGGGAGAGAGACAGAGACACGGGGGGAGAGAGACAGAGACACGGGAGAGAGACAGAGACAGAGACACGGGAGAGAGACAGAGAGACAGGGAGAGAGACAGAGAGACCGAGAGACAGAGACACGGGAGAGAGACAGAGACACGGTGAGAGAGACAGAGACACGGGGAGATAGACAGAGACACATTGAGAGAGAGACAGAGACACGGGAAGAGAGAGACAGACACGGGGGGAGAGACAGAGACACAGGGAGAGAGACGGAGACACGGGGAGAGAGACAGAGACACGGGGAGATAGACAGAGACACGGAGAGAGAGAGACAGAGACACGGGAAGAGAGAGACAGAGACGCGGAGAAAGACAGAGACATGGGGAGAGAGAGATGGAGACACGGGGGGGGAGACACAGAGACACGGGGAGAGAGACAGAGACACGGGGAGAAAGACAGAGACAAGGGGAGAGAGAGATAGAGACACGCGGAGAAAGACAGAGACACGGGGAGAGAGAGACGGAGATACGGGGGGAGAGACACAGAGACACGGGGAGAGAGACAGAGACACGGGGAGAGAGACAGAGACACGGGGAGAGACAGAGACACGGGGAGAGAGAGACAGAGACACGGGGAGAGAGAGACAGAAACACGGGGAGAGAGACAGAGACACGGGGAGAGAGACAGAGACACGGGGGGAGAGAGACAGAGACACGGGGAGAGAGACAGAGACATGGGAAGAGAGACAGCGAGACACTGACACAGAGACACTATAGCTTTGTCTATAGTGTCACTGTCTCAGTGTCTGTGTTTCTGAGTGTCTGTGCGTGTGTCTGTGTGTCTCTGTGTCTGTGTTTCTGAGTGTGTGTGTCTGTGTGTCTCAGTGTCTGTGTGTCTCAGTGTCTGTGTTTCTGAGTGTGTGTGTGTGTCTGTGCGTGGCGTGTGTCTGTGTGTCTCACTGTCTCTGTGTCTGTGTTTCTGAGTGTGTGTGTGTGTCTGTGTGTCTCAGTGTCTGTGTTTCTGAGTGTCTGTGCGTGTGTCTGTGTGTCTCAGTGTCTGTGTTTCTGAGTGTGTGTGTCTGTGTGTCTCAGTGTCTGTGTGTCTCAGTGTCTGTGTTTCTGAGTGTGTGTGTGTGTCTGTGCGTGGCGTGTGTCTGTGTGTCTCAGTGTCTCTGTGTCTGTGTTTCTGAGTGTGTGTGTGTGTCTGTGTGTCTCAGTGTCTGTGTTTCTGAGTGTGTGTGTGTCTGTGCGTGGCGTGTGTCTGTGTGTCTCAGTGTCTGTGTGTGTGTGTCTCCGCGTGTCTCCGCGTGTCTCTCCGTGCGTGTCTCCGGGTAGACGTTTGACGAGCTGCTGCAGCTGTCGGCCCGAGGTCAGCACGACGCTGTAGACATGTTGGTGCGGGACATCTACGGTGGGAGCTGTGACTCGCTGGGTCTGCCTGGTGATCTCATCGCCAGTAGCTTCGGGCGGATACCAGCTCCAGGCCAAGGTGAGTCTCACACTCAGACTCAGTACACTCACTACACTCACACTCACTACACTCACACTCATTACACTCACACTCGCTGGGTCTGCCTGGTGATCTCATCGCCAGTAGCTTCGGGCGGATACCAGCTCCAGGCCAAGGTGAGTCTCACACTCAGACTCAGTACACTCACTACACTCACACTCACTACACTCACACTCATTACACTCACACTCGCTGGGTCTGCCTGGTGATCTCATCGCCAGTAGCTTCGGGCGGATACCAGCTCCAGGCCAAGGTGAGTCTCACACTACACTCACTACACTCACACTACACTCACACTTAGTACACTCACATTCACTACACTCACACGCACTACACTCACACCCAGACTCGCTGGGTCTGCCTGGTGATCTCATCGCCAGTAGCTTCGGGCGGATACCAGCTCCAGGCCAAGGTGAGTCTCACACTTAGACTCACACTTAGTACACTCACACTTAGTACACTCAGACTCAGTACACTCACTACACTCACACTCACTACACTCACTACACTCACTACACTCACACTCACTACACTCAGACTCGCTGGGTCTGCCTGGTGATCTCATCGCCAGTAGCTTCGGGCGGATACCAGCTCCAGGCCAAGGTGAGTCTCACACTCAGACTCACACTTAGTACACTCACTACACTCACTACACTCAGACTCACTACACTCACACTCACTACACTCAGACTCACTACACTCACACTTAGTACACTCACACTTAGTACACTCACTACACTCACACTCACTACACTCACTAAACTCACTACACTCACTACACTCACTACACACATTCGCTACACTCACTACACTCACAACACTCACACTTAGTACACTCACTACACTCACTACACTCACACTCCCTACACTCACTACACCCACTACACTCACACTCACTACACTCACTACACCCACTACACTCACACTCACTACACTCACTACACTCACACTCACTACACTCACTACACTCACTACACTCACACTCACTACACTCACTACACTCACTACACTCACACTCACTACACTCACTACACTCACTACACCCACTACACTCACCACACTCACTACACCCACTACACTCACACTCACTACACTCACACTCACTACACTCACTACACCCACTACACTCACACTCACTACACTCACTACACTCACTACACCCACTACACTCACCACACTCACACTCACTACACCCACTACACTCACACTCACTACACTCACACTCACTACACTCACACTCACTACACTCACTACACTCACACTCACTACACCCACTACACCCACTACACTCACACTCACTACACTCACTACACTCACTACACCCACTACACTCACCACACTCACACTCACTACACCCACTACACTCACACTCACTACACTCACTACACTCACTACACCCACTACACTCACCACACTCACACTCACTACACCCACTACACTCACACTCACTACACTCACTACACTCACTACACTCACTACACCCACTACACTCACCACACTCACTACACCCACTACACTCACACTCACTACACTCACACTCACTACACTCACACTCACTACACTCACTACACTCACTACACTCACACCCACTACACTCACACTCACTACACTCACACTCACTACACCCACCACACTCACACTCACTACACTCACACCCACTACACTCACACTCACTACACTCACACTCACTACACCCACTACACCCACTACACTCACACTCACTACACCCACTACACCCACTACACTCACTAGACTCACACTCACTACACTCACTACACCCACCAGACTCACCACACTCTCACCCCGCACACCTCTCTCCCCCATCATCTCCGCAGAGTTTGCGAAGGAGGACATGGCTAAGAGTTTCAGACTCACTACACTCACTATACTCACCACACTCACTACACTCACACTCACTACACCCACTACACCCACTACACCCACTACACTCACACTCACTACACTCACACTCACTACACTCACACTCACTACACTCACACTCACCACACTCACACTCACTACACCCACTACACCCACTACACTCACACTCACTACACTCACACCCACTACACTCACACTCACTACACTCACTACACTCACACTCACTACACCCACTACACCCACTACACCCACTACACTCACACTCACTACACTCACACTCACTACACTCACACTCACTACACTCACACTCACTACACCCACTACACCACTACACCCACTACACTCACACTCACTACACTCACACCCACTACACTCACACTCACTACACTCACTACACTCACACTCACTACACTCACTACACTCACTACACCCACTACACTCACACTCACTACACTCACACTCACTACACTCACACTCACTACACTCACACTCACTACACTCACACTCACTACACTCACACTCACTACACCCACTACACCCACTACACCCACTACACTCACACTCACTACACTCACACCCACTACACTCACACTCACTACACTCACTACACTCACACTCACTACACCCACTACACCCACTACACCCACTACACTCACACTCACTACACTCACACTCACTACACTCACACTCACTACACTCACACTCACTACACTCACACTCACCACACTCACACTCACTACACCCACTACACCCACTACACTCACACTCACTACACTCACACCCACTACACTCACACTCACTACACTCACTACACTCACACTCACTACACCCACTACACCCACTACACTCACTACACTCACACTCACTACACTCACACCCACTACACTCACACTCACTACACTCACACTCACTACACTCACACTCACTACACCCACTACACCCACTACACCCACTACACTCACACTCACTATACTCACACCCACTACACTCACACTCACTACACTCAATACACTCACACTCACTACACCCACTACACCCACTACACTCACTACACTCACACTCACTACACTCACACTCACTACACTCACACTCACTACACTCACACTCACTACACTCACACTCACTACACCCACTACACCCACCACACCCACTACACTCACACTCACTACACTCACACTCACTACACTCACACTCACTACACTCACTACACTCACACTCACTAAACCCACTACACCCACTACACCCACTACACTCACACTCACTACACTCACACTCACTACACTCACACTCACTACACTCACACTCACTACACTCACACTCACTACACCCACTACACCCACTACACCCACTACACTCACACTCACTATACTCACACCCACTACACTCACACTCACTACACTCACTACACTCACACTCACTACACCCACTACACCCACTACACCCACTACACTCACACTCACTACACTCACACACACTACACTCACACTCACTACACTCACACTCACTACACTCACACTCACTACACCCACTACACCCACTACACCCACTACACTCACACTCACTACACTCACACCCACTACACTCACACTCACTACACTCACTACACTCACACTCACTACACCCACTACACCCACTACACCCACTACACTCACACTCACTACACTCACACTCACTACACTCACACTCACTACACTCACACTCACTACACTCACACTCACTACACCCACTACACCCACTACACCCACTACACTCACACTCACTACACTCACACCCACTACACTCACACTCACTACACTCACTACACTCACACTCACTACACCCACTACACCCACTACACTCACACTCACTACACTCACACTCACTACACCCACTACACCCACTACACCCACTACACTCACACTCACTACACTCACACCCACTACACCCACACTCACTACACTCACTACACTCACTATACTCACACTCACTACACTCACTACACCCACCACACTCACCACACTCACACTCACTACACCCACTACACTCACACTCACTACACTCACACTCACTACACCCACTACACCCACTACACTCACTACACTCACACTCACTACACTCACTAGACTCACACTCACTACACCCACCACACTCACCACACTCACACTCACTACACCCACTACACTCACACTCACTACACTCACACTCACTACACCCACTACACCCACTACACCCACTACACTCACACTCACTACACTTACACCCACTACACCCACACTCACTACACTCACTATACTCACACTCACTACACTCACTACACCCACCACACTCACCACACTCACACTCACTACACCCACTACACTCACACTCACTACACTCACACTCACTACACCCACTACACCCACTACACTCACTACACTCACACTCACTACACTCACTACACCCACCAGACTCACCACACTCTCACCCCACACCCCTCCCTCCCCCATCACCCCCGCAGAGTTTGCGAAGGAGGACATGGCTAAGAGTTTCAGACTCACTACACTCACTATACTCACCACACTCACACTCACTACACTCACACTCACTACACTCAGACTCACTACACTCACACTTAGTACACTCACACTTAGTACACTCACTACACTCACACTCACTACACTCACTAAACTCACTACACTCACTACACTCACTACACACATTCGCTACACTCACTACACTCACAACACTCACACTTAGTACACTCACTACACTCACTACACTCACACTCCCTACACTCACTACACCCACTACACTCACACTCACTACACTCACTACACCCACTACACTCACACTCACTACACTCACTACACTCACACTCACTACACTCACTACACTCACTACACTCACACTCACTACACTCACTACACTCACTACACTCACACTCACTACACTCACTACACTCACTACACCCACTACACTCACCACACTCACTACACCCACTACACTCACACTCACTACACTCACACTCACTACACTCACTACACCCACTACACTCACACTCACTACACTCACTACACTCACTACACCCACTACACTCACCACACTCACACTCACTACACCCACTACACTCACACTCACTACACTCACACTCACTACACTCACACTCACTACACTCACTACACTCACACTCACTACACCCACTACACCCACTACACTCACACTCACTACACTCACTACACTCACTACACCCACTACACTCACCACACTCACACTCACTACACCCACTACACTCACACTCACTACACTCACTACACTCACTACACCCACTACACTCACCACACTCACACTCACTACACCCACTACACTCACACTCACTACACTCACTACACTCACTACACTCACTACACCCACTACACTCACCACACTCACTACACCCACTACACTCACACTCACTACACTCACACTCACTACACTCACACTCACTACACTCACTACACTCACTACACTCACACCCACTACACTCACACTCACTACACTCACACTCACTACACCCACCACACTCACACTCACTACACTCACACCCACTACACTCACACTCACTACACTCACACTCACTACACCCACTACACCCACTACACTCACACTCACTACACCCACTACACCCACTACACTCACTAGACTCACACTCACTACACTCACTACACCCACCAGACTCACCACACTCTCACCCCGCACACCTCTCTCCCCCATCATCTCCGCAGAGTTTGCGAAGGAGGACATGGCTAAGAGTTTCAGACTCACTACACTCACTATACTCACCACACTCACTACACTCACACTCACTACACCCACTACACCCACTACACCCACTACACTCACACTCACTACACTCACACTCACTACACTCACACTCACTACACTCACACTCACCACACTCACACTCACTACACCCACTACACCCACTACACTCACACTCACTACACTCACACCCACTACACTCACACTCACTACACTCACTACACTCACACTCACTACACCCACTACACCCACTACACCCACTACACTCACACTCACTACACTCACACTCACTACACTCACACTCACTACACTCACACTCACTACACCCACTACACCCACTACACCCACTACACTCACACTCACTATACTCACACCCACTACACTCACACTCACTACACTCACTACACTCACACTCACTACACCCACTACACCCACTACACCCACTACACTCACACTCACTACACTCACACTCACTACACTCACACTCACTACACTCACACTCACTACACTCACACTCACTACACTCACACTCACTACACCCCACTACACCCACTACACCCACTACACTCACACTCACTACACTCACACCCACTACACTCACACTCACTACACTCACTACACTCACACTCACTACACCCACTACACCCACTACACCCACTACACTCACACTCACTACACTCACACTCACTACACTCACACTCACTACACTCACACTCACTACACTCACACTCACTACACTCACACTCACTACACTCACTACACTCACACTCACTACACTCACACCCACTACACTCACACTCACTACACTCACTACACTCACACTCACTACACCCACTACACCCACTACACCCACTACACTCACACTCACTACACTCACACTCACTACACTCACACTCACTACACTCACACTCACTACACTCACACTCACTACACCCACTACACCCACTACACCCACTACACTCACACTCACTATACTCACACCCACTACACTCACACTCACTACACTCACTACACTCACACTCACTACACCCACTACACCCACTACACCCACTACACTCACACTCACTACACTCACACTCACTACACTCACACTCACTACACTCACACTCACTACACTCACACTCACTACACCCACTACACCCACTACACCCACTACACTCACACTCACTACACTCACACCCACTACACTCACACTCACTACACTCACTACACTCACACTCACTAAACCCACTACACCCACTACACCCACTACACTCACACTCACTACACTCACACTCACTACACTCACACTCACTACACTCACACTCACTACACTCACACTCACTACACCCACTACACCCACTACACCCACTACACTCACACTCACTATACTCACACCCACTACACTCACACTCACTACACTCACTACACTCACACTCACTACACCCACTACACCCACTACACCCACTACACTCACACTCACTACACTCACACTCACTACACTCACACTCACTACACTCACACTCACTACACTCACACTCACTACACCCACTACACCCACTACACCCACTACACTCACACTCACTACACTCACACCCACTACACTCACACTCACTACACTCACTACACTCACACTCACTACACCCACTACACCCACTACACCCACTACACTCACACTCACTACACTCACACTCACTACACTCACACTCACTACACTCACACTCACTACACTCACACTCACTACACCCACTACACCCACTACACTCACTACACTCACACTCACTACACTCACACCCACTACACTCACACTCACTACACTCACTACACTCACACTCACTACACCCACTACACCCACTACACTCACACTCACTACACTCACACTCACTACACCCACTACACCCACTACACCCACTACACTCACACTCACTACACTCACACCCACTACACCCACACTCACTACACTCACTACACTCACTATACTCACACTCACTACACTCACTACACCCACCACACTCACCACACTCACACTCACTACACCCACTACACTCACACTCACTACACTCACACTCACTACACCCACTACACCCACTACACTCACTACACTCACACTCACTACACTCACTAGACTCACACTCACTACACCCACCACACTCACCACACTCACACTCACTACACCCACTACACTCACACTCACTACACTCACACTCACTACACCCACTACACCCACTACACCCACTACACTCACACTCACTACACTCACACCCACTACACCCACACTCACTACACTCACTATACTCACACTCACTACACTCACTACACCCACCACACTCACCACACTCACACTCACTACACCCACTACACTCACACTCACTACACTCACACTCACTACACCCACTACACCCACTACACTCACTACACTCACACTCACTACACCCACTACACTCACCACACTCACCACACTCTCACCGCACCTCTCTCCCCCATCACCCCCGCAGAGTTTGTGAAGGAGGACATGGCTAAGAGCCTGCTGCACATGATCAGCAACAACATTGGTCAGCTGGCCAGTCTGTACACTCACACTCACTACACTCACACTCACTACACTCACTACACCCACTACACTCACTACACTCACTACACCCACTACACTCACTACACCCACTACACCCACTACACTCACACCCACTACACTCACTACACTCACACCCACTACACTCACTACACTCACACTCACTACACTCACACTCACTACACTCACACTTAGTACACTCACCACACTCTCACCGCACACCTCTCTCCCCCATCATCTCCGCAGAGTTTGCGAAGGAGGACATGGCTAAGAGCCTGCTGCACATGATCAGCAACAACATTGGTCAGCTGGCCAGCCTGAACGCCCACACTCACTACACTCACTACACTCACTACACCCACTACACTCACACTCACTACACTCACCACACTCACCACACTCTCACCGCACATCTCTCCCCCATCATCCCCGCAGAGTTTGCGAAGGAGGACATGGCTAAGAGCCTCAGACTCACTACACTCACTACACTCACCACACTCTCACACCCAACCTCTCTCCCCCATCACCCCCGCAGAGTTTGCGAAGGAGGACATGGCTAAGAGCCTGCTGCACATGATCAGCAACAACATTGGTCAGCTGGCCAGCCTGTACACTCACACCCACTACACCCACTACACTCACCACACTCACCACACTCTCACCGCACCTCTCTCCCCCATCATCCCCGCAGAGTTTGCGAAGGAGGACATGGCTAAGAGCCTGCTGCACATGATCAGCAACAACATTGGTCAGCTGGCCAGCCTGTACACTCACACCCACTACACCCACTACACTCACCACACTCACCACACTCTCACCGCACCTCTCTCCCCCATCACCCCCGCAGAGTTTGCGAAGGAGGACATGGCTAAGAGCCTGCTGCACATGATCAGCAACAACATTGGTCAGCTGGCCAGCCTGTACACTCACACTCACTACACTCACTACACTCACACTCACTACACCCATAGATTCACCACACTCTCACTGCACACCCCACCTCTCTCCCCCATCACCCCCGCAGAGTTTGCGAAGGAGGACATGGCTAAGAGCCTGCTGCACATGATCAGCAACAACATTGGTCAGCTGGCCAGCCTGTACACTCACACCCACTACACCCACTACACTCACCACACTCACCACACTCTCACCGCACCTCTCTCCCCCATCATCCCCGCAGAGTTTGCGAAGGAGGACATGGCTAAGAGCCTGCTGCACATGATCAGCAACAACATTGGTCAGCTGGCCAGCCTGTACACTCACACCCACTACACTCACTACACTCACTACACTCACACTCACTACACCCATAGATTCACCACACTCTCACTGCACACCCCACCTCTCTCCCCCATCACCCCCGCAGAGTTTGCGAAGGAGGACATGGCTAAGAGCCTGCTGCACATGATCAGCAACAACATTGGTCAGCTGGCCAGCCTGTACACTCACACTCACTACACTCACTACACTCACTACACTCACACTCACTACACCCATAGATTCACCACACTCTCACTGCACACCCCACCTCTCTCCCCCATCACCCCCGCAGAGTTTGCGAAGGAGGACATGGCTAAGAGCCTGCTGCACATGATCAGCAACAACATTGGTCAGCTGGCCAGCCTGTACACTCACACTCACTACACTCACACTCACTACACTCACTACACCCACTACACTCACTACACTCACTACACCCACTACACTCACTACACCCACTACACCCACTACACTCACACCCACTACACTCACTACACTCACACCCACTACACTCACTACACTCACACTCACTACACTCACACTCACTACACTCACACTTAGTACACTCACCACACTCTCACCGCACACCTCTCTCCCCCATCATCCCCGCAGAGTTTGCGAAGGAGGACATGGCTAAGAGCCTGCTGCACATGATCAGCAACAACATTGGTCAGCTGGCCAGCCTGTACACTCACACTCACTACACTCACTACACTCACACTCACTACACCCATAGATTCACCACACTCTCACTGCACACCCCACCTCTCTCCCCCATCACCCCCGCAGAGTTTGCGAAGGAGGACATGGCTAAGAGCCTGCTGCACATGATCAGCAACAACATTGGTCAGCTGGCCAGCCTGTACACTCACACTCACTACACTCACTACACTCACACTCACTACACCCATAGATTCACCACACTCTCACCGCACACCCCAACTCTCTCCCCCATCACCCCCGCAGAGTTTGCGAAGGAGGACATGGCTAAGAGCCTGCTGCACATGATCAGCAACAACATTGGTCAGCTGGCCAGCCTGTACACTCACACCCACTACACCCACTACACTCACCACACTCACCACACTCTCACCGCACCTCTCTCCCCCATCACCCCCGCAGAGTTTGCGAAGGAGGACATGGCTAAGAGCCTGCTGCACATGATCAGCAACAACATTGGTCAGCTGGCCAGCCTGTACACTCACACTCACTACACTCACTACACTCACACTCACTACACCCATAGATTCACCACACTCTCACTGCACACCCCACCTCTCTCCCCCATCACCCCCGCAGAGTTTGCGAAGGAGGACATGGCTAAGAGCCTGCTGCACATGATCAGCAACAACATTGGTCAGCTGGCCAGCCTGTACGCCCACACCCACTCCCTGCGCAACGTCTACTTTGGGGGGTTCTTCATTCGCGAGCATCCCGTAACCATGCACACCATCTCATTCGGCATCAACTACTGGTCCAAGGTGTGTGGTGGGTGGTGGTGGTGGTGGTGGGGGGTAGGGGGGGTGATGGTGGGGGTGGTGGTGGTGGGGGGTAGGGGGGGTGATGGTGGGGGTGGTGGTGGTGGGGGGGTGTGATGGGGGTGTGATGGGGGGGGGGGGTGATGGGGGTGTGATGGGGGTGTGATGGGGGTGTGATGGGGTTGTGATGGTGGGGTGTGATGGTGGTGTGATGGGGGTGTGATGGTGGTGTGATGGAGGTGTGATGGGTGGTGTGATGTTGGTGTGAGTGATGGTGGGGGGGGGGGGGGGTGATGGGGGTGTGATGGTGGTGTGATGGTGGTGTGATGGGGGTGTGATGGGGGGTGTGATGGGGGTGTGATGGGGGTGGTTGTAGGTTGTGTGTTGTGGTTGTTGTAGTAGTTGTAGTAGTTGTAGTGGTTGTGGTGGTTGTTGTCGTAGTTGTGGTGGTTGTGGTGGTTGTTGTAGTGGTTGTGGTGATTGTTGTAGTGGTTGTGGTGATTGTTGTAGTTGTTGTGGTGGTTGTTGTAGTGGTTGTGGTGGTTGTTGTAGTGGTTGTGGTGGTTGTTGTAGTGGTTGTGGTGGTTGTTGTAGTGGTTGTGGTGGTTGTTGTAGTGGTTGTGATGGTTGTTGTAGTAGTGGTGGTTGTTGTAGTGGTTGTGGTGGTTGTTGTAGTGGTTGTGGTGGTTGTTGTAGTGGTTGTGGTGGTTGTTGTAGTGGTTGTGGTGGTTGTTGTCGTAGTTGTGGTGGTTGTGGTGGTTGTTGTAGTGGCTGTGGTGATTGTTGTAGTGGTTGTGGTGATTGTTGTAGTTGTTGTGGTGGTTGTTGTAGTGGTTGTGGTGGTTGTTGTAGTGGTTGTGGTGGTTGTTGTAGTGGTTGTGGTGGTTGTTGTAGTGGTTGTGGTGGTTGTTGTAGTGGTTGTGATGGTTGTTGTAGTAGTGGTGGTTGTTGTAGTGGTTGTGGTGGTTGTTGTAGTGGTTGTGGTGGTTGTTGTAGTGGTTGTGGTGGTTGTTGTAGTGGTTGTGATGGTTGTTGTAGTAGTGGTGGTTGTTGTAGTAGTTGTGGTGGTTGTGGTGGTTGTTGTAGTGGTTGTGGTGGTTGTTGTAGTGGTTGTGGTGGTTGTTGTAGTGGTTGTGATGGTTGTTGTAGTAGTGGTGGTTGTTGTAGTAGTTGTGGTGGTTGTTGTAGTAGTTTTAGTGGTTGTGGTAGTAGTTGTAGTGGTTGTGGTGGTTGTTGTAGTAGTTGTGGTGTTTGTGGTAGTTGTAGTAGTTGTGGTTGTTGTTGTAGTAGTTGTGGTGGTTGTTGTAGTAGTTGTGGTGGTTGTGGTGATTGTTGTAGTGGTTGTCATAGTGGCTGTGGTGGTTGTGGTGATTGTTGTAGTGGTTGTGGTGATTGTTGTAGTGGTTGTGGTGGTTGTTGTAGTAGTTGTGGTGGTTGTTGTAGTGGTTGTAGTGGTTGTGGTGGTTGTAGTGGTTGTAGTGGTTGTGGTTGTTGTAGTGGTTGTTGTGGTTGTGGTGGTTGCAGGGCAAGGTGCAGGCATTGTTCCTGAGGCATGAGGGCTATTTGTGGTGATTGTTGTAGTGGTTGTTGTAGTAGTTGTTGTGGTGGTTGTGGTTGCAGGGCAAGGTGCAGGCATTGTTCCTGAGGCATGAGGGCTATTTGTGGTGATTGTTGTGGTGGTTGTTGTGGTGGTTGTAGTAGTGGTTGTGGTGGTGGTTGTAGTGGTTGTTGTAGTAGTTGTTGTAGTAGTTGTTGTGGTTGTTGTTGTGGTTGCAGGGCAAGGTGCAGGCGCTGTTCCTGAGGCACGAGGGCTACTTGGGAGCTATTGGGGCCTTCCTCAAGGGGGCCGAGGAGGACAGTACGGAGCACAACAACAACAACATCAACAACGTCAACAAACTCAGCATCAACAAACTCAGCATCAACATCAACAACGTCAACAAACTCAGCATCAACAACGTCAACAAAATCAACATCAATAAAAACATCATCAACATCAACAAAATCATCATCAACATCAAATACATCATCAACAACATCAAAAACATCATCATCAACATCAACAACAAAATCAAAAAGAACATCAAAAACAACATCAACATCATCAACAACATCAAAAACAACATCACCATCATCAACATCATCAACAACATCAACAACATCATCAACACCATCAATAACATCAACCACATCAACAAGTCACTGTGTGTGTCACTGTGTGTGTCACTGTGTGTGTGTCACTGTGTGTGTCACACTATGTGTGTCACTGTGTGTCACACTATGTGTGTCACTGTTTGTGTGTCACTGTGTGTGTCACACTATATGTGTCACTGTGTGTGTGTCACTGTGTGTGTGTCACTGTGTGTGTGTGTCACTGTGTGTGTGTCACTGTGTGTGTCACACTATGTGTGTCACTGTGTGTGTCACTGTGTGTCACTGTGTGTGTCACTGTGTGTGTGTGTCACTGTGTGTGTGTCACTGTGTGTGTGAGTGTCACACTGTGTGTCACACTGTGTGTGTGTGTCACTGTGTGTGTCACTGTGTGTGTGTCACTGTGTGTGTCACTGTGTGTGTGTCACTGTGTGTGTGTCACTGTGTGTGTGTCACTGTGTGTGTGTGTGTCACTGTGTGTGTCACTGTGTGTGTGCGTCACTGTGTGTGTGCGTCACTGTGTGTGTGTGTGTCACTGTGTGTGTGTCACTGTGTGTGTCACTGTGTGTGTGTCACTGTGTGTGTCACTGTGTGTGTCACTGTGTGTGTGTCACTGTGTGTGACACTGTGTGTGTGTGTGACACTGTGTGTGTGTGTGTCACTGTGTGTGTCACTGTGTGTGTGTCACTGTGTGTGTGTCACTGTGTGTGTGTCACACTGTGTGTGTGTCACACTGTGTGTGTGCCACTGTGTGTGTGTGCCACTGTGTGTGTGTCACTGTGTGTGTCACTGTGTGTGTGTCACTGTGTGTGTTTCACTGTGTGTGTGTCACTGTGTGTGTGTCACACTGTGTGTGTGTCACACTGTGTGTGTGACACTGTGTGTGTGTGTGTGTGTCACTGTGTGTGTGTCACTGTGTGTGTGTCACTGTGTGTGTGTCACTGTGTGTGTGTCACTGTGTGTGTTTCACTGTGTGTGTCACTGTGTGTGTCTCACTGTGTGTGTGTCACACTGTGTGTGTGTCACTGTGTGTGTGTGTCACTGTGTGTGTGTCACACTGTGTGTGTCACTGTGTGTGTATA
>NW_022639173.1:0-25000 GCF_010993605.1 Petromyzon marinus | reverse complement strand
CACCACAACCATCACCACCACCACAACCATCACCACCACAACCTTCACAACCACAGCCATCACCACCACAGCCATCACCACCACAACCATCACCACCACAACCATGACCACCACAACCATCACCACCACAACCATCACCACCACCACAACCATCACCGCCACAACCACCACAGCTATCACCACCACAACCACCACCACAACCATCACCACCACCACAACCATCACCACCACCACAACCATCACCACCACCACAACCACAACCATCACCACCACAACCATCACCACCACTACAACCATCACCACCACCACAACCACCACAACCATCACCACAACCATCACCACCACCACAACCACCACAACCATCACCACCACCACAACCATCACCACCACAACCTTCACCACCACAACCTTCACCACCACAACTACAACCATCACCACCCCAACCATCAGCACCACAACCCCAACCATCAGCACCACAACCATCACGACCACAACCATTACCACCACCACAACCATCACCGCCACAACCACCACAACCATCACCACCACAACCATCACCACCACCACAACCATCACCGCCACAACCACCACAACCAGTGTAGTGTAGTAGCAGTGTAATGTCTAGTGTAGTAGTGTGTAGTAGTGTAGTGTATAGTGTAGTAGTGTGTAGTAGTGTATAGTGTAGTGTATAGTGTAGTAGTGGTTGGTGTACTGTATAGTGTAGTAGTGTATAGTGTAGTGTCTAGTAGTGTATAGTGTAGTGTGGTGTCTAGTAGTGTCTATTGTACAGTGTAGTGTGTAGTAGTGTATTGTAGTAGTGTATAGTGTAGTGTCTAGTAGTGTATAGTAGTTGTAGTGTATAGTGTAGTGTATAGTTGTGTTGTAGTGTATTAGTGTAGTGTGTAGTAGTGTATTGTAGTAGTAGTGTATAGTAGTGTAGTAGTTTGTAGTGTATAGTAGTGTAGTAGTATACAGTGCAGTGTGTAGTGTATTGTAGTTGTAGTGTATAGTGTAGTGTATAGTAGTGTATAGAGTAGTGTAGTAGAGTAGTGTATAGTGTATAGTGTCGTAGTGTATAGTGCAGTGTATAGTAGTGTAGTAGTGTGTAGTGTAGTAGTAGTGTATAGTGTAATAGTGTTTAGTGTAGTAGTGTATAGTGTAGTAGTGTATAGTGTGTCGTGTATAGTGTAGTAGTGTATAATATATAACACTATAATATATATCATAGTGAGTGTCTGTGTGTCACAGTGTAGTGTATAGTGTGTTTAATACTATACAATATATCATAGTGAGTGTCTGTGTGTGTCTGTGTATCTGTGTGTGTGTCTGTGTGTGTGTGTCTATGTCTGTATATATGTGTGTGTCTATGTCTGTGTGTGTGTCTGTGTGTCTACGTGTCTGTGTGTCCGTGTGTGTCTGTGTGTCTGTGTGTGTGTGTCTGTGTGTCTATGTCTGTATCTATGTGTGTGTCTATGTCTGTGTGTGTCTACATGTGTCTGTGCGTGTCTGTCTGTGTGTGTCACAGTGTAGTAGTGTAGTATAGTGTAGTGTATAACACTATATATAATGTATATCATAGTGAGTCTGTGTGTCACAGTGTAGTAGTGTAGTATAGTGTAGTTTATAACACTATATAATGTATATCATAGTGAGTCTGTGTGTCACTGTGTGTGTGTCACAGTGTAGTAGTGTAGTGTATCACACTATATATAATGTATATCATAGTGAATGTCTGTGTGTCACTGTGTGTCACTGTGTGTGTGTGTGTGTCTCTGTATGTGTCACTACGTGTGTATCTCTGTGTGTCACTGTGTGTGTATCACTATGTGTGTATCTCTGTGTGTCACTGTGTGTGTGTCTGTGTGTGTGTGTGACTGTGTGTCACTGTGTGTGTGTGTGTGTGTCACTGTGTGTATCACTATGTGTGTATCTCTGTGTGTCACTATGTGTGTGTCAGTGTGTGTGTGTGTCTGTGTGTGTGACTGTGTGTGTGTCACTGTGTGTGTGTGTGTCTGTGTGTGTCACTATGTGTGTATCTCTGTGTGTCACTGTGTGTGTGTATCTCTGTGTGTCTCTGTGTGTATCACTATGTGTGTATCTCTGTGTGTCACTGTGTGTGTGTCAGTGCATGTGTGTGACTGTGTGTGTGTCACTGTGTGTGTGTATCTCTGTGTGTGACTGTGTGTGTGTCACTGTGTGTGTATCTCTGTGTGTCACTGTGTGTGTGTCAGTGTGTGTGTGTGTCTGTGTGTGTGACTGTGTGTGTGTGTCTCTGTGTGTGTCACTATGTGTGTATCTCTGTGTGTCACTGTGTGTGTGTCAGTGTGTGTGTGTCTGTGTGTGTGTGTATCTCTGTGTCTGTGTGTGTGTGTCTCTGTGTGTCACTGTGTGTGTGTGTCTGTGTGTGCACTTGCCCCTACAGTCTGTTAAGGCTATATGGGGGATCTTTATCTTTTTGTGTCTGTGTGTATCGCTATGTGTGTATCTCTGTGTGTCACTGTGTGTGTGTCACTGTGTGTATCACTATGTGTGTATCACTTTGTGTCACTGTGTGTCACTGTGTGTGTGTCACTGTGTGTATCACTATGTGTGTGTCTGTATGTGTCACTGTGTGTGTGTCACTGTGTGTGTATCACTGTGTGTGTATCACTGTGTGTGTATCTCTGTGTGTGTATCTCTGTGTGTGTCACTGTGTGTGTCACTGTGTGTGTGTCACTGTGTGTGTATCTCTGTGTGTGTCACTGTGTGTGTGTCACTGTGTGTGTATCTCTGTGTGTGTCACTGTGTGTGTGTCACTGTGTGTGTGTGTGTCACTGTGTGTATCACTGTGTGTGTCTGTATGTGTCACTGTGTGTGTGTGTCACAGTGTGTGTCACTGTGTGTGTGTGTCACAGTGTGTATCACTGTGTGTGTGTGTCACTGTGTGTGTGTGTGTCACTGTGTGTATCACTGTGTGTGTCACTGTGTGTGTGCCACTGTGTGTGTGTGTGTCACAGTGTGTATCACTGTGTGTGTCTGTATGTGTCACTGTGTGTGTGTGTCACAGTGTGTGTCACTGTGTGTGTGTGTCACAGTGTGTATCACTGTGTGTGTGTGTCACTGTGTGTGTGTGTGTGTCACTGTGTGTATCACTGTGTGTGTCACTGTGTGTGTGCCACTGTGTGTGTGTGTCACAGTGTGTATCACTGTGTGTGTCTGTATGTGTCACTGTGTGTGTGTGTCACAGTGCCTATGGGTCTCTGACGGTGAGGAGTTTGCTGGACACGAGGGAGCATTGCCTCCTGGAGTTCGACTTCCCGGACCCCTACTCCAAGGTGACTCCTCCACCGTGGGACCACTCGCTCCTCCACCGTGGGACCACTCCACGATGGGACCACTCACTCCTCCACTGTGGGACCACTCGCTCCTACACCGTGGGACCACTCCACGATGGGACCACTCACTCCTCCACTGTGGGACCACTCGCTCCTACACCGTGGGACCACTCCACGATGGGACCACTCACTCCTCAACCGTGGGACCACTCGCTCCTCCACCGTGGGACCACTCCACGATGGGACCACTCACTCCTCCACCGTGGGACCACTCGCTCCTACATCGTGGGACCACTCCACGATGGGACCACTCACTCCACGATGGGACCACTCACTCCTCCACCGTGGGACCACTCGCTCCTCCACCGTGGGACCACTCCACGATGGGACCACTCACTCCACGATGGGACCACTCGCTCCTCCACCGTGGGACCACTCCACGATGGGACCACTCACTCACTCCACGATGGGACCACTCACTCCTCCACCGTGGGACCACTCGCTCCTCCACCGTGGGACCACTCCACGATGGGACCACTCACTCACTCCACGATGGGACCACTCCTCCACCGTGGGACCACTCGCTGCTCCACCGTGGGACCACTCCACGATGGGACCACTCACTCACTCCACGATGGGACCACTCACTCACTCACTCCACGATGGGACCACTCACTCCTCCACCGTGGGACCACTTGCTCCCCTGCTCCACGGTGGGACCACTCCTCAACCCTTACGACCACTCGCTCCTCTGCGGTGAGACCATTCGCTCCTCCACCTCAGCGCGCCGTTCACGCACTCCTCCACCGTGGGACCACTCGCTCCTCCACCGTGGGACCACTCCTGCATGGTCAGGGACAACTCCTCGACCGTGGGACCATTCCTCCGCCGTGGGACCCACGCCTCCACCGTTTGACCCACTCCTCCACCGTGGGGCCCACCGCCACCCCTAATTCCTCGTGCCCCTCCCCCCTTGCCCCGCCCCTCCCCCCTTGCCCCGCCCCTCCCTTGCCCCGCCCTCCCTTGCCCCGCCCCTCCCTTGCCCCGCCCCTCCCTTGCCCTGCCCTCCCTTGCCCCTCCCCTCCCTTGCCCCGCCCTCCTCCTGGCCCCGCCCCTCCTCCTTGCCCCGCCCCTCCTCCTTGCCCCGCCCTCCTCCTGGCCCCGCCCCTCCTCGTTGCCCCGCTCCTCCTTTCTTGCCCAGCCCCTCCCTCCCTTGCCCCGCCCCTCCCTTGCCCCTCCCTTGCCCCTCCCTTGCCCCTCCCTTGCCCCTCCCTTGCCCCTCCCTTGCCCCTCCCTTGCCCCTCCCTCCCTTGCCCCGCCCTCCTGCTTGCCCCGCCCCTCCTCCTTGCCCCGCCCTCCTCCTGGCCCCGCCCTCCTCCTTGCCCCACCCCTCCTTCTTGCCCCGCCCTCATCCTTGCCCCGCCCTCCTTCTGGCCCCGCCCTCCTCCTGGCCCCGCCCTCCTCCTGGCCCCGCCCCCACCAGGTGAAGCAGGTGGAGAATGACGCGGCGCTGCGCCGGCTGCCGCCGGTTCTCGCCGCTCTGGACCGCCTCTCCTGGGGGGCCCGGCAGATGGCGCTAGTCAGGGGCCTGCTGGCGGGCAACGTCTTCGATTGGGGGGCACAGGCGGTCAGCACGTGGGTACACGGCACCCCGCCGCCACCCACACCACCGTCCACACACACACCACCCACACACACACACCACACACACCACCACCACCACCCACACACACACACACCACACACACACACACACACTGCCACCCACACCACCACCACACACACACACACACCACCACACACATCACACACACCACCACACACACCGCCACCCACACCACCACCACCACCACACACACACCACACACACATCACACACACCACCACCCACACCACCACACACACACCACACACACCACCACCCACACACACACACCACCACCCACACACACACACCGCCACCCACACCACCACCACCCACACACACCATCCACACCACCACCCACACCACCCACACACACATACACACACACACCACCCACACACACGCACCACCACACACACACCACTACACACACACCACCACACACACACCACCACACACCACCACCCACCAACACACCACACACCGCCACCCACACCACCCACACACACCACCACACACACACACACACCACCCACACACACACACACCACCCACACACACGCACACCACCCACACACACGCACCACCACACACGCACCACCACACACACACCACCACACACACACACCACCACACACACCACCACACACACCACACACACACCACCACCACACACACCACCACACACACACACCACACACACACACCACCACCCACACCACCACCCACACACACACACCACCCACACACACCACCCACACCACCACACACACACCACCCACACACACCACCCACACCACCCACAAACACACCAATACCACCCACACACAACCACCCACACACACACACCATCCACACCACCACCCACACCACCACCATCGACACCACCACCACCCACACCACCAACACCCACACACACCACACACACCACCACCCACACACACCACCACCCACACCACCCATACACACCACCACCCACACCACCACCCACCCACACCACCCACACAACCACCACCCACACACACCACCACCCACACCACCACTACCCACACCACCCACACCACCACCCACACCACCACCCACACCACCACCCACACACACACACCATCCACACCACCACCCACACCACCACCATCGACACCACCACCCACACCACCCCACACACACACACCACCCCCCACCCACCACCCCCCACACCACCCACACACACCACCACCCACACCACCACCCACACCACCACCCACACCACCCATACACACCACCACCCACACCACCACCCAAACCACCCACACACACCACCACCCACACCACCACCCACACAACCACCACCACCACCCACACACACCACCACCCCACCACCACTACCCACACCACCCACACCACCACACACACCACCACACACACACACCACACACACCACCCACAAACACCCCAATACCACCCACACACACACACCACCACCCACACACACCACCCACACACACCACCACCCACACCACCACCACCACCCACACACACCACCACCCACACCACCACCCACACCACCACCACCCACACCACCACCCACACACACCACCACCCACACACACCACCACACACACCACCACCCACACCACCACTCACCCACACCACCACCCCCACCCCCACCCACACCACCACCCACACCACCACACACCACCCAACCACACCAAACACCCACCACACACACACCACCCCCCACACCCCACCCACACACACCACACACACCACCCACACACACCACACGCACACCACACACACACCACCACCCACACCACCAACCACACACACCACCACCACCCACACCACACACACACACACACACACCACACACACACGCCACCCACACACACCGCCACCCACACCAACACCCACACACACACACCACCACCCACACCAACACCCACACACACCACCACACACACACACCGCCACCCACACACACCACCACCCACACCAACACCCACACACACACACCACCACGCACACCACACACACACACCACCACCCACACCAACACCCACACCACCACCCACACCACCACCCACACCGCCACCCACACCGCCACACACACACACCGCCACCACCCACACCACCACCCACACCAACACCCACACACACCACCACCCACACCACCACCCACACAACCACCACCACCCACACCACCGCCACCACCCACACCACCACTACCCACACCACCACCCACACCACCACTACCCACACCACCCACACCACCACTACCCACACCACCCACACCACCACCCACACCACCACTACCCACCCCCAACGCTGTGGGTGAGTGGGTACACGGCACTTCGCTGTCATTTTCATCGGTCAGCTCCTATGTGGGTGGGTGGGTGGGTGAGTGGGTGGGTGAGTGGGTGGGTGAGTGGGTGGGTGAGTGGGTGGGTGGGTGAGTGGGTGAGTGGGTGGTTGGGTGGGTGGGTGAGTGGGTGGGTGAGTGGGTGGGTGAGTGGGTGGGTGAGTGGGTGAGTGGGTGGGTGGGTGGGTGAGTGGGTGGGTGGGTGGGTTGGTGAGTGAGTGGGTGGGTGGGTGGGTGAGTGAGTGGGTGGGTTGGTGAGTGGGTGGGTGGGTGCGTTGGTGGGTGAGGTGGTGGGTTGGTGGGTAGGTGAGTGGGTTGGTGGGTGAGTGGGTATTTTGGTGAGTGGGTGGGTTGGTGAGTGGGTAGGTCAGTGAGTGGGTGGGTGGGTAGGTGAGTGGGTGGGTGAGTGGTGGGTGGGTGAGTGGGTGGGTGGGTGAGTGGGTGGGTGGGTGGGTGAGTGGGTGGGTGGGTGGGTGGGTGAGTGGGTGGGTGGGTGGGTGGGTGAGTGGGTGGGTGGGTGGGTGAGTGGGTGGGTGGGTGGGTGGGTGAGTGGGTGGGTGGGTGGGTTGGTGGGTGGGTGGGTTGGTGGGTGGGTGGGTGGGTGAGTGGCTGGGTGAGTGGGTGAGTGGCTGGGTGAGTGGGTGAGTGGGTGGTTGAGTGGGTGGTTGAGTGAGTGGGTGGGTGAGTGAGTGGGTGGGTGGGTGAGTGGGTGGGTGGGTGGGTGAGTGGGTGGGTGAGTGGGTGGGTTGGTGAGTGGGTGGGTGGGTGAGTGGGTGGGTTGGTGAGTGGGTGGGTGAGTGGGTGGGTGAGTGGGTGGGTTGGTGGGTGGGTGAGTGGGTGGGTTGGTGGGTGAGTGGGTGGGTTGGTGGGTGAGTGAGTGGGTTGGTGGGTGGGTGGGTGAGTGGGTGGGTTGGTGGGTGAGTGGGTGGGTTGGTGGGTGAGTGGCTGGGTTGGTGGGTGAGTGGCTGGGTTGGTGGGTGGGTGGGTGGGTTGGTGGGTGGGTGGGTGACGGACCTCATTCTCTAGCCATGACACCTACTGGGTCTGTCCCGTGACCTCCTCCTGCACCTAGCCTGGCACAGCAGTCAACCCACGGCACCCGCTGGGTCTGTCATGTGACCTCCTCCTGCCAGCAGCGAGCCTTCGACACGTCACGTGACATCGGGGGGGTGCACCTAGCCTGGCACAGGCTCGGGTGTTGAGTAACTGCTGCCGCGTGCTCCGCTGTTGACATGATGCAGGGTGCTGGAGTCAAATCCACACTTCGGATTTGAAGAGGCCAAGGAAAAGCTACAAGGTAGGGGGGGGACGTGTGTGTGTCACTGTGTGTGTGTGTGTGTCACTGTGTGTGTCACTGTGTGTGTCACTGTGTGTGTGTGTCACTGTGCGTGTGTGTGTGTCACTGTGTGTGTCACTGTGTGTGTCACTGTGTGTGTGTGTCACTGTGCGTGTGTGTGTGTCACTGTGTGTGTGTGTCACTGTGTGTGTCACTGTGTGTGTGTGTGTGTCACTGTGTGTGTCACTGTGTGTGTCACTGTGTGTGTGTGTCACTGTGCGTGTGTGTGTGTCACTGTGTGTGTGTGTCACTGTGTGTGTCACTGTGTGTGTGTCACTGTGTGTGTGTCACTGTGTGTGTGTCACTGTGTGTGTGTGTCACTGTGTGTGTGTCACTGTGTACGTGTGTGTCACTGTGTGTGTGTGTCACTGTGTACGTGTGTCACTGTGTACGTGTGTGTCACTGTGTGTGTGTGTGTCACTGTGTGTGTGTGTCACTGTGTGTGTGTGTGTACGTGTGTGTGTCACTGTGTGTGTGTCACTGTGTGTGTGTCACTGTGTGTGTGTGTCACTGTGTGTGTGTCACTGTGTACGTGTGTGTCACTGTGTACGTGTGTGTCACTGTGTGTGTGTGTCACTGTGTACGTGTGTGTCACTGTGTGTGTGTGTCACTGTGTGTGTGTGTGTACGTGTGTGTGTCACTGTGTGTGTGTACGTGTGTGTGTGTCACTGTGTGTGTGTGTGTACGTGTGTGTGTCACTGTGTGTGTGTGTGTACGTGTGTGTCACTGTGTGTGTGTGTACGTGTGTGTCACTGTGTGTGTGTGTACGTGTGTGTCACTGTGTGTGTGTACGTGTGTGTGTCACTGTGTGTGTGTGTCACTGTGTGTGTGTGTCACTGTGTGTGTGTGTGTCACTGTGTGTGTGTGTCACTGTGTGTGTGTCACTGTGTGTGTGTCACTGTGTGTGTGTCACTGTGTGTGTGTGTCACTGTGTGTGTGTCACTGTGTGTGTGTCACTGTGTACGTGTGTGTCACTGTGTGTGTGTGTCACTGTGTGTGTGTGTCACTGTGTACGTGTGTGTCACTGTGTGTGTGTGTCACTGTGTGTGTGTGTGTACGTGTGTGTGTCACTGTGTGTGTGTACGTGTGTGTCACTGTGTGTGTGTGTGTACGTGTGTGTGTCACTGTGTGTGTGTGTGTGTACGTGTGTGTGTCACTGTGTGTGTGTACGTGTGTGTCACTGTGTGTGTGTGTACGTGTGTGTGTCACTGTGTGTGTGTGTGTGTGTACGTGTGTGTGTCACTGTGTGTGTGTGTGTACGTGTGTGTCACTGTGTGTGTGTGTACGTGTGTGTGTCACTGTGTGTGTGTGTGTATACGTGTGTGTCACTGTGTGTGTGTGTGTACGTGTGTGTGTCACTGTGTACGTGTGTGTGTACGTGTGTGTCACTGTGTGTGTGTCACTGTGTGTGTGTCACTGTGTGTGTGTCACTGTGTGTGTGTGTCACTGTGTGTACGTGTGTGTCACTGTGTGTGTGTGTCACTGTGTGTACGTGTGTGTCACTGTGTGTACGTGTGTGTCACTGTGTGTGTGTGTACGTGTGTGTGTCACTGTGTGTGTGTGTACGTGTGTGTGTCACTGTGTGTGTCACTGTGTGTGTGTCACTGTGTGTGTCACTGTGTGTGTGTCACTGTGTGTGTGTCACTGTGTGTGTGTGTGTCACTGTGTGTACGTGTGTGTCACTGTGTGTGTGTGTGTGTCACTGTGTGTATGTGTCACTGTGTGTGTGTCACTGTGTGTATGTGTCACTGTGTGTGTGTCACTGTGTGTACGTGTGTGTCACTGTGTGTGTGTGTGTACGTGTGTTTGTCACTGTGTGTACGTGTGTGTGTCACTGTGTGTGTGTGTGTGTCACTGTGTGTGTGTGTGTACGTGTGTTTGTCACTGTGTGTACGTGTGTGTGTCACTGTGTGTGTGTGTGTCACTGTGTTTGTGTACGTGTGTGTGTCACTGTGTGTGTGTGTGTACGTGTGTGTGTCACTGTGTGTGTGTGTGTACGTGTGTGTCACTGTGTGTGTGTGTACGTGTGTGTGTCACTGTGTGTGTGTGTGTGTATACGTGTGTGTCACTGTGTGTGTGTGTACGTGTGTGTGTCACTGTGTGTGTGTGTGTACGTGTGTGTCACTGTGTGTGTGTCACTGTGTGTGTGTCACTGTGTGTGTCACTGTGTGTGTGTGTCACTGTGTGTACGTGTGTGTCACTGTGTGTACGTGTGTGTCACTGTGTGTGTGTGTCACTGTGTGTGTGTGTCACTGTGTGTGTGTGTGTCACTGTGTGTGTGTCACTGTGTGTACGTGTGTGTCACTGTGTGTGTACGTGTGTGTACGTGTGTTTGTCACTGTGTGTGTACGTGTGTGTACGTGTGTTTGTCACTGTGTGTACGTGTGTTTGTCACTGTGTGTACGTGTGTGTGTCACTGTGTGTACGTGTGTGTGTCACTGTGTGTGTGTCACTGTGTGTGTGTCACTGTGTGTGTGTGTCACTGTGTGTGTGTGTCACTGTGTGTGTGTGTCACTGTGTGTGTGTCACTGTGTGTGTGTGTGTCACTGTGTGTATGTGTCACTGTGTGTGTGTCACTGTGTGTACGTGTGTGTCACTGTGTGTGTACGTGTGTGTATCACTGTGTGTGTCACTGTGTGTGTACGTGTGTGTATCACTGTGTGTGTGTGTGTGTACGTGTGTTTGTCACTGTGTGTACGTGTGTGTGTCACTGTGTGTGTGTGTCACTGTGTGTGTGTACGTGTGTGTGTCACTGTGTGTGTGTACGTGTGTTTGTCACTGTGTGTACGTGTGTGTGTCACTGTGTGTGTGTGTGTGTGTCACTGTGTTTGTGTACGTGTGTGTGTGTCACTGTGTGTGTGTATGTGCTTGTGTGTCACTGTGTGTGTGTCACTGTGTGTGTACGTGTGTGTCACTGTGTGTCACTGTGTGTGTGTACGTGTGTGTGTCACTGTGTGTGTGTACGTGTGTGTGTGTCACTGTGTGTGTCACTGTGTACGTGTGTGTGTGTCACTGTGTGTGTGTCACTGTGTGTCACTGTGTGTGTGTCACTGTGTGTGTGTGTGTGTCACTGTGTACGTGTGTGTCACTGTGTGTGTGTGTCACTGTGTGTGTGTGTCACTGTGTGTGTGTGTCACTGTGTGGGTGTGTCACTGTGTGTGTGTGTCACTGTGTGTGTGTGTGTACGTGTGTGTGTCACTGTGTGTGTGTGTACGTGTGTGTCACTGTGTGTGTGTACATGTGTGTGTCACTGTGTGTGTGTGTACGTGTGTGTGTCACTGTGTGTGTGTGTGTACGTGTGTGTGTCACTGTGTGTGTGTACGTGTGTGTCACTGTGTGTGTGTGTACTTGTGTGTGTCACTGTGTGTGTGTGTACGTGTGTGTGTCACTGTGTGTGTGTGTGTGTACGTGTGTGTCACTGTGTGTGTGTGTACGTGTGTGTGTCACTGTGTGTGTGTGTATACGTGTGTGTCACTGTGTGTGTGTGTACGTGTGTGTGTCACTGTGTACGTGTGTGTGTACGTGTGTGTCACTGTGTGTGTGTCACTGTGTGTGTCACTGTGTGTGTGTCACTGTGTGTGTGTCACTGTGTGTGTGTGTCACTGTGTGTGTGTGTCACTGTGTGTACGTGTGTGTCACTGTGTGTGTGTACGTGTGTGTGTCACTGTGTGTGTGTACGTGTGTGTGTCACTGTGTGTGTCACTGTGTGTGTGTCACTGTGTGTGTGTGTCACTGTGTGTGTGTGTCACTGTGTGTGTGTCACTGTGTGTGTGTGTGTCACTGTGTGTGTGTGTGTGTCACTGTGTGTGTGTGTGTGTCACTGTGTGTACGTGTGTGTGTCACTGTGTGTGTGTGTGTGTGTCACTGTGTGTATGTGTCACTGTGTGTGTGTCACTGTGTGTACGTGTGTGTCACTGTGTGTGTACGTGTGTGTGTCAGTGTGTGTGTGTGTACGTGTGTTTGTCACTGTGTGTACGTGTGTGTGTCACTGTGTGTGTGTGTCACTGTGTGTGTGTACGTGTGTGTGTCACTGTGTGTGTGTGTGTACGTGTGTTTGTCACTGTGTGTACGTGTGTGTGTCACTGTGTGTGTGTGTGTCACTGTGTTTGTGTACGTGTGTGTGTCACTGTGTGTGTGTGTGTACGTGTGTGTGTCACTGTGTGTGTGTGTACGTGTGTGTGTCACTGTGTGTGTGTGTACGTGTGTGTGTCACTGTGTGTGTGTGTGTATACGTGTGTGTCACTGTGTGTGTGTGTACGTGTGTGTGTCACTGTGTGTGTGTGTGTGTACGTGTGTGTCACTGTGTGTGTGTCACTGTGTGTGTGTCACTGTGTGTGTGTGTCACTGTGTGTGTGTGTCACTGTGTGTGTGTGTGTCACTGTGTGTGTGTGTGTGTCACTGTGTGTGTGTGTCACTGTGTGTGTGTGTGTCACTGTGTGTATGTGTCACTGTGTGTATGTGTCACTGTGTGTACGTGTGTGTCACTGTGTGTGTACGTGTGTGTGTCACTGTGTGTGTGTGTGTGTACGTGTGTTTGTCACTGTGTGTGTGTCACTGTGTGTGTGTCACTGTGTGTGTGTACGTGTGTGTGTCACTGTGTGTGTGTGTGTGTACGTGTGTTTGTCACTGTGTGTACGTGTGTGTGTCACTGTGTGTGTGTGTGTCACTGTGTTTGTGTACGTGTGTGTGTGTCACTGTGTGTGTGTATGTGCTTGTGTGTCACTGTGTGTGTGTCACTGTGTGTGTACGTGTGTGTCACTGTGTGTCACTGTGTGTGTGTACGTGTGTGTGTCACTGTGTGTGTGTCACTGTGTGTGTGTACGTGTGTGTGTGTCACTGTGTGTGTCACTGTGTACGTGTGTGTGTGTGTGTGTCACTGTGTGTGTGTCACTGTGTGTCACTGTGTGTGTGTCACTGTGTGTGTGTATGTGCTTGTGTGTCACTGTGTGTGTGTCACTGTGTGTGTACGTGTGTGTCACTGTGTGTCACTGTGTGTGTGTACGTGTGTGTGTCACTGTGTGTGTGTCACTGTGTGTGTGTACGTGTGTGTGTGTCACTGTGTGTGTCACTGTGTACGTGTGTGTGTGTGTGTCACTGTGTGTGTGTCACTGTGTGTCACTGTGTGTGTGTCACTGTGTGTGTGTGTGTCACTGTGTGTGTGTGTCACTGTGTGTATGTAGGGGAGCGACAGTGTAGCGGTTAGCGCGCTGCACTATGAACCTGGCGACCCGGGTTCGATTCCCGCTCACGGCCAACACCAGTGACGATTATCTGAACCGGTCCCGGGCCTCCCCTAGGTCGACTCAGCCTCAAATGAGTACCTGGTGTGGTGTGTAAACATTGCCACTGGGGAGACAAAGGCGGTCGGACGTGGTGCTGGCCACCCACCCCCTCATGTACCGTTCCGACCTTCATAGGTGCTCGCTAACAGCACTTGCCCCTACAGTCTGTTAAGGCTATATGGGGGATCTTTATCTTTGTGTGTGTGGTGATGTGTATGTGTGTGTGTACGTGTGTATGTGCGGTGCAGTGTGTGTGTGGTGCTGTGTGTGTGTGGTGCTGTGTGTGTGTGTACGTGTGTGTGTGTACGTGTGTGTGTGTGTGTACGTGTGTGTGTGTGTACGTGTGTGTGTGTGTGTGGTGCAGTGTGTGTGTGTGGTGATGTGTGTGTTCGTGTGTGTGTGGTGCCGTATTTGTGTGTGTGTGGTGATGTGTGTGTTCGTGTGTGTGTGGTGCCGTATTTGTGTGTGTGTATGTGTGTGTGTGGTGAAGTGTGTGTGTGTGGTGCAGTGTGTGTACGTGTATGTGTGGTGATGTGTGTGTGTGTGTGTACGTGTGTGTGTACGTGTGTGTGTGTACGTGTGTGTGTACGTGTGTGTGTGTGTACGTGTGTGTGTACGTGTGTGTGTGTGTACGTGTGTGTGTGTGTACGTGTGTGTGGTGCAGTGTGTGTGTGTGTACGGTGCAGTGTGTGTGTGGTGCTGTGTGTGTGTAGTGCTGTGTGTGGTGCAGTGTGTGTGTGTGGTAATGTGTGTGTGTGGTAATGTGTGTGTGTGGTAATGTGTGTGTGTGGTAATGTGTGTGTGTGTGTGTGGTGCAGTGTGTGTGTGGTGTGTGTACGTGTGTGTGTGTGGTGCAGTGTACGTGTGTGTGTGTGTGGTGCAGTGTGTGTGTACGTGTGTGTGTACGTGTGTGTGTACGTGTGTGTGTACGTGTGTGTGTGTGGTGCAGTGTGTGTGTGTATGTGTGTGTACGGTGCATTGTGTGTAGTGCTGTGTGTGGTGCAGTGTGTGTGTACGTGTGTGTGTGTGTGTGGTGCAGTGTACGTGTGTGTGTGTGTGGTGCAGTGTGTGTGTACGTGTGTGTGTCACTGTGTGTGTACGTGTGTGTACGTGTGTTTGTCACTGTGTGTGTACGTGTGTGTACGTGTGTTTGTCACTGTGTGTACGTGTGTTTGTCACTGTGTGTACGTGTGTGTGTCACTGTGTGTACGTGTGTGTGTCACTGTGTGTGTGTCACTGTGTGTGTGTCACTGTGTGTGTGTGTCACTGTGTGTGTGTGTCACTGTGTGTGTGTGTCACTGTGTGTGTGTGTCACTGTGTGTGTGTGTCACTGTGTGTGTGTCACTGTGTGTGTGTGTGTCACTGTGTGTATGTGTCACTGTGTGTGTGTCACTGTGTGTACGTGTGTGTCACTGTGTGTGTACGTGTGTGTATCACTGTGTGTGTGTGTGTGTACGTGTGTTTGTCACTGTGTGTACGTGTGTGTGTCACTGTGTGTGTGTGTCACTGTGTGTGTGTACGTGTGTGTGTCACTGTGTGTGTGTACGTGTGTTTGTCACTGTGTGTACGTGTGTGTGTCACTGTGTGTGTGTGTGTGTCACTGTGTTTGTGTACGTGTGTGTGTGTCACTGTGTGTGTATGTGCTTGTGTGTCACTGTGTGTGTGTCACTGTGTGTGTACGTGTGTGTCACTGTGTGTCACTGTGTGTGTGTACGTGTGTGTGTCACTGTGTGTGTGTACGTGTGTGTGTGTCACTGTGTGTGTCACTGTGTACGTGTGTGTGTGTGTCACTGTGTGTGTGTCACTGTGTGTCACTGTGTGTGTGTCACTGTGTGTGTGTGTGTCACTGTGTACGTGTGTGTCACTGTGTGTGTGTGTCACTGTGTGTGTGTGTCACTGTGTGTGTGTGTCACTGTGTGTGTGTGTCACTGTGTGTGTGTGTCACTGTGTGTGTGTGTGTACGTGTGTGTGTCACTGTGTGTGTGTGTACGTGTGTGTCACTGTGTGTGTGTACGTGTGTGTGTCACTGTGTGTGTGTGTACGTGTGTGTGTCACTGTGTGTGTGTGTACGTGTGTGTGTCACTGTGTGTGTGTACGTGTGTGTCACTGTGTGTGTGTGTACTTGTGTGTGTCACTGTGTGTGTGTGTACGTGTGTGTGTCACTGTGTGTGTGTGTGTACGTGTGTGTCACTGTGTGTGTGTGTACGTGTGTATGTCACTGTGTGTGTGTGTATACGTGTGTGTCACTGTGTGTGTGTGTACGTGTGTGTGTCACTGTGTACGTGTGTGTGTACGTGTGTGTCACTGTGTGTGTGTCACTGTGTGTGTGTCACTGTGTGTGTGTCACTGTGTGTGTGTCACTGTGTGTGTGTGTCACTGTGTGTACGTGTGTGTCACTGTGTGTGTGTACGTGTGTGTGTCACTGTGTGTGTGTACGTGTGTGTGTCACTGTGTGTGTCACTGTGTGTGTGTCACTGTGTGTGTGTGTCACTGTGTGTGTGTGTCACTGTGTGTGTGTCACTGTGTGTGTGTGTCACTGTGTGTGTGTGTGTCACTGTGTGTGTGTGTGTGTCACTGTGTGTACGTGTGTGTGTCACTGTGTGTGTGTGTGTGTCACTGTGTGTATGTGTCACTGTGTGTGTGTCACTGTGTGTACGTGTGTGTCACTGTGTGTGTACGTGTGTGTGTCAGTGTGTGTGTGTGTACGTGTGTTTGTCACTGTGTGTACGTGTGTGTGTCACTGTGTGTGTGTGTGTGTCACTGTGTGTGTGTACGTGTGTCACTGTGTGTGTGTGTGTACGTGTGTTTGTCACTGTGTGTACGTGTGTGTGTCACTGTGTGTGTGTGTGTCACTGTGTTTGTGTACGTGTGTGTGTCACTGTGTGTGTGTGTGTACGTGTGTGTGTCACTGTGTGTGTGTGTACGTGTGTGTCACTGTGTGTGTGTGTACGTGTGTGTGTCACTGTGTGTGTGTGTGTATACGTGTGTGTCACTGTGTGTGTGTGTACGTGTGTGTGTCACTGTGTGTGTGTGTGTGTACGTGTGTGTCACTGTGTGTGTGTCACTGTGTGTGTGTCACTGTGTGTGTGTGTCACTGTGTGTACGTGTGTGTCACTGTGTGTGTGTGTGTCACTGTGTGTGTGTGTGTGTCACTGTGTGTGTGTGTCACTGTGTGTGTGTGTGTCACTGTGTGTATGTGTCACTGTGTGTGTGTCACTGTGTGTACGTGTGTGTCACTGTGTGTGTACGTGTGTGTGTCACTGTGTGTGTGTGTGTACGTGTGTTTGTCACTGTGTGTGTGTCACTGTGTGTGTGTCACTGTGTGTGTGTACGTGTGTGTGTCACTGTGTGTGTGTGTGTGTGTACGTGTGTTTGTCACTGTGTGTACGTGTGTGTGTCACTGTGTGTGTGTGTGTCACTGTGTTTGTGTACGTGTGTGTGTGTCACTGTGTGTGTGTATGTGCTTGTGTGTCACTGTGTGTGTGTCACTGTGTGTGTACGTGTGTGTCACTGTGTGTCACTGTGTGTGTGTACGTGTGTGTGTCACTGTGTGTGTGTCACTGTGTGTGTGTATGTGTGTGTGTGTCACTGTGTGTGTCACTGTGTACGTGTGTGTGTGTGTGTGTCACTGTGTGTGTGTCACTGTGTGTCACTGTGTGTGTGTCACTGTGTGTGTGTATGTGCTTGTGTGTCACTGTGTGTGTGTCACTGTGTGTGTACGTGTGTGTCACTGTGTGTCACTGTGTGTGTGTACGTGTGTGTGTCACTGTGTGTGTGTCACTGTGTGTGTGTACGTGTGTGTGTGTCACTGTGTGTGTCACTGTGTACGTGTGTGTGTGTGTGTGTCACTGTGTGTGTGTCACTGTGTGTCACTGTGTGTGTGTCACTGTGTGTGTGTGTGTCACTGTGTGTGTGTGTCACTGTGTGTATGTAGGGGAGCGACAGTGTAGCGGTTAGCGCGCTGCACTATGAACCTGGCGACCCGGGTTCGATTCCCGCTCACGGCCAACACCAGTGACGATTATCTGAACCGGTCCCGGGCCTCCCCTAGGTCGACTCAGCCTCAAATGAGTACCTGGTGTGGTGTGTAAACATTGCCACTGGGGAGACAAAGGCGGTCGGACGTGGTGCTGGCCACCCACCCCCTCATGTACCGTTCCGACCTTCATAGGTGCTCGCTAACAGCACTTGCCCCTACAGTCTGTTAAGGCTATATGGGGGATCTTTATCTTTGTGTGTGTGGTGATGTGTATGTGTGTGTGTACGTGTGTATGTGCGGTGCAGTGTGTGTGTGGTGCTGTGTGTGTGTGGTGCTGTGTGTGTGTGTACGTGTGTGTGTGTACGTGTGTGTGTGTGTGTACGTGTGTGTGTGTGTACGTGTGTGTGTGTGTGTGGTGCAGTGTGTGTGTGTGGTGATGTGTGTGTTCGTGTGTGTGTGGTGCCGTATTTGTGTGTGTGTGGTGATGTGTGTGTTCGTGTGTGTGTGGTGCCGTATTTGTGTGTGTGTATGTGTGTGTGTGGTGAAGTGTGTGTGTGTGGTGCAGTGTGTGTACGTGTATGTGTGGTGATGTGTGTGTGTGTGTGTACGTGTGTGTGTACGTGTGTGTGTACGTGTGTGTGTACGTGTGTGTGTGTGTACGTGTGTGTGTACGTGTGTGTGTGTGTACGTGTGTGTGTGTGTACGTGTGTGTGGTGCAGTGTGTGTGTGTGTACGGTGCAGTGTGTGTGTGGTGCTGTGTGTGTGTAGTGCTGTGTGTGGTGCAGTGTGTGTGTGTGGTAATGTGTGTGTGTGGTAATGTGTGTGTGTGGTAATGTGTGTGTGTGGTAATGTGTGTGTGTGTGTGTGGTGCAGTGTGTGTGTGGTGTGTGTACGTGTGTGTGTGTGGTGCAGTGTACGTGTGTGTGTGTGTGGTGCAGTGTGTGTGTACGTGTGTGTGTACGTGTGTGTGTACGTGTGTGTGTACGTGTGTGTGTGTGGTGCAGTGTGTGTGTGTATGTGTGTGTACGGTGCATTGTGTGTAGTGCTGTGTGTGGTGCAGTGTGTGTGTGTGGTGCAGTGTGTGTGTGTGGTGCAGTGTGTGTGTACGTGTGTGTGTGTGTGTGGTGCTGTGTGTGGTGCAGTGTGTGTGGTGCAGTGTGTGTGTGTGTGTGTGGTGCAGTGTGTGTGTGTGTGGTGCTGTGTGTGGTGCAGTGTGTGTGGTGCAGTGTGTGTGTGTGTGGTGCTGTGTGTGGTGCAGTGTGTGTGGTGCAGTGTGTGTGTGTATGTGTGTGTGTGTGTGTACGTGTGTGTGTATGTGTGTGTACGGTGCAGTGTGTGTGTGTATGTGTGTGTACGTGTGTGCGTGTGTGTGGTGCAGTGTGTGTGTGTGTGTATGTGTGTGTGGTGCAGTGTGTGTGTGTATGTGTGTGTACGTGTGTGTGTGTGTGGTGCAGTGTGTGTGTGTATGTGTGTGTGGTGCAGCGTGTGTGTGTGTGTATGTGTGTGTGGTGCAGTGTGTGTGTGTATGTGTGTGTGGTGCAGCGTGTGTGTGTGTGTATGTGTGTGTGGTGCAGTGTGTGTGTGTATGTGTGTGTACGGTGCAGTGTGTGTGTGTATGTGTGTGTGTGTATGTGTGTGTACGGTGCAGTGTGTGTACGTGTGTGTGTGTATGTGTGTGTGTGTGTATGTGTGTGTACGGTGCAGTGTGTGTACGTGTGTGTGTGTGTACGTGTGTGTGTGTGTGTACATGTGTGTGTGCGCGTATTGTAGCGGGTTAGCGCTACGAACCCGGCCGCCCAGGTTCGATTCCCGCTCACGGCCAACAACTTCAGTGACTGCGATTATCTGAACCGATCCTGGCCCTCCATTAGGTCGACTCAGCCTCAAACGAGCACCCCATGCGGTGTGTAGTCAACATCGCCACTGGGGAGACAAAGGCGGCCGGGCGTGGTGCTGGCCACCCACCCCCTCGTGTGCCGTTGCCGGCCTTCGTAGGAGCTGCTACTCACTAACAGCACTTGCCCCTACGGCCTGTTACAGGCTACACGGGGGAGCATTGTTTTTGTTCGGTGGTCGTCTGATTGGAGGCTTTGTGCGTTGCAGAGAGACCCTGGCTGGTGGATGACTATGATGCCTGGGAGGAGAGAATGAGGGTGAGACCCACAGACTCACCACACAGAGACTCACCACACAGAGATTCACCACGCAGAGACTCACCACACAGAGACCCACAGACTCACCACACAGAGACTCACCACGCAGAGATTCACCACGCAGAGATTCACCACACAGAGATTCACCACACAGAGACTCACCACACAGAGACTCACCACGCAGAGATTCACCACACAGAGACCCACAGACTCACCACACAGAGACTCACCACACAAAGATTCACCACACAGAGACTCACCACACAGAGATTCACCACGCAGAGACTCACCACACAGAGACCCACAGACTCACCACACAGAGACTCACCACACAGAGATTCACCACGCAGAGATTCACCACACTGAGACCCACAGACTCACCACACAAAGATTCACCACGCAGAGATTCACCACACTGAGACCCACAGACTCACCACGCAGAGGCTCACAGACTCACCACACAGACACCCACAGATTCACCACACAGACACCCGCAGACTCACCACACAGACACACACAGACTCACCACACAGAGACCCACAGACTCACCACGCAGAGACCCACAGACTCACCACACAGACACCCACAGATTCACCACACAGACACCCACAGACTCACCACACAGAGACCCACAGACTCACCACACAGAGACCCACAGACTCACCACACAGAGACCCATAGACTCACCACACAGAGACCCACAGACTCACCACACAGAGACCCACAGACTCACCACACAGACACCCACACACTCACCACACAGAGACCCACAGACTCGCCACACACAGAGACCCACAGACTCACCACACAGAGACCCACAGACTCACCACATAGAGACCCACAGACTCACCACACAGAGACCCACAGACTCACCACACAGAGACCCACAGACTCACCACACAGAGAGACCCACAGACTCACCACACACAGAGACCCACAGACTCACCACACAGAGACCCACAGACTCACCTCACACAGAGACCCACAGACTCACCACACACAGACACCCACAGACTCACCACACAGACTCACCACACAGACTCACCACACAGAAACCCACAGACTCATCACACAGAGACCCACAGACTCACCTCACAAAGAGACCCACAGACTCACCACACAGAGACACACAGACTCACCACACAGAGACCCACAGACTCATCACATAGAGACCCACAGACTCACCTCACAAAGAGACCCACAGACTCACCACACAGACTCATCACACAGACTCACCACACAGAGACCCACAGTCTCACCACAGAGACCCACAGACTCACCACACAGAGACTCACAGACTCACCACACAGAGACCCACAGACTCACCACACAGACACCCACAGACTCACCACACAGAGACCCACAGACTCACTACACAGAGACCCACAGACTCACCACACAGACACCCACAGATTCACCACACAGACACCCACAGACTCACCACACAGAGACCCACAGACTCACCACACAGAGACCCACAGACTCACCACACAGAGACCCACAGACTCACCACACAGAGACCCACAGACTCACCACACAGAGACCCACAGACTCACCACACAGACACCCACAGACTCACCACACAGAGACTCACCACACAGAGATTCACCACGCAGAGACTCACCACACAGAGACCCACAGACTCACCACACAGAGACTCACCACGCAGAGATTCACCACACAGAGATTCACCACACAGAGACTCACCACACAGAGACTCACCACGCAGAGATTCACCACACAGAGACCCACAGACTCACCACACAGAGACTCACCACACAAAGATTCACCACACAGAGACTCACCACACAGAGATTCACCACGCAGAGACTCACCACACAGAGACCCACAGACTCACCACACAGAGACCCACAGACTCACCACACAGAGATTCACCACACAGAGATTCACCACACAGAGACCCACAGACTCACCACACAGAGACTCACCACACAGAGATTCACCACGCAGAGATTCACCACACAGAGACCCACAGACTCACCACACAAAGATTCACCACGCAGAGATTCACCACACTGAGACCCACAGACTCACCACGCAGAGGCTCACAGACTCACCACACAGACACCCACAGATTCACCACACAGACACCCGCAGACTCACCACACAGACACACACAGACTCACCACACAGAGACCCACAGACTCACCACGCAGAGACCCACAGACTCACCACACAGACACCCACAGATTCACCACACAGACACCCACAGACTCACCACACAGAGACCCACAGACTCACCACACAGAGACCCACAGACTCACCACACAGAGACCCATAGACTCACCACACAGAGACCCACAGACTCACCACACAGACACCCACAGACTCACCACACAGACACCCACACACTCACCACACAGAGACCCACAGACTCACCACACACAGAGACCCACAGACTCACCACACAGAGACCCACAGACTCACCACATAGAGACCCACAGACTCACCACACAGAGACCCACAGACTCACCACACAGAGACCCACAGACTCACCACACACAGAGACCCACAGACTCACCACACACAGAGACCCACAGACTCACCACACAGAGACCCACAGACTCACCTCACACAGAGACCCACAGACTCACCACACACAGACACCCACAGACTCACCACACAGACTCACCACACAGACTCACCACACAGAAACCCACAGACTCATCACACAGAGACCCACAGACTCACCTCACAAAGAGACCCACAGACTCACCACACAGAGACTCACAGACTCACCACACAGAGACCCACAGACTCATCACATAGAGACCCACAGACTCACCTCACAAAGAGACCCACAGACTCACCACACAGACTCATCACACAGACTCACCACACAGAGACCCACAGTCTCACCACAGAGACCCACAGACTCACCACACAGAGACTCACAGACTCACCACACAGAGACCCACAGACTCACCACACAGACACCCACAGACTCACCACACAGAGACCCACAGACTCACTACACAGAGACCCACAGACTCACCACACAGACACCCACAGATTCACCACACAGACACCCACAGACTCACCACACAGAGACCCACAGACTCACCACACAGAGACCCACAGACTCACCACACAGAGACCCACAGACTCACCACACAGAGACCCACAGACTCACCACACAGAGACCCACAGACTCACCACACAGACACCCACAGACTCACCACACAGACACCCACAGACTCACCACACAGAGACCCACAGACTCACCACACAGATACCCACAGACTCACCACACAGACTCATCGCACACAGACCCACAAACTCACCACACAGAGACCCACAGACTCACCACACAGACACCCACAGACTCACCACACAGACTCATCACACACAGACCCACATACTCACCACACAGAGACTCACAGACTCACCACACAGAGACCCACAGACTCACCACACAGACACCCACAGACTCACCACACAGACACCCACAGACTCACCACACAGAGACCCACAGACTCACCACACAGACACACACAGACTCACCACACAGAGACCCACAGACTCACCACACAGACACACACACAGACTCACCACACAGAGACCCACAGACTCACCACACAGAGACCCACAGACTCACCACACAGACACCCACAGACTCACCACACAGAGACCCACAGACTCACCACACAGACACCCACAGACTCACCACACAGACACCCACAGACTCACCACACAGATACCCACAGACTCACCACACAGAGACCCAGAGACTCACCACACAGAGACCCACATACTCACCACACAGACACCCACAGACTCACCACACAGAGACCCACAGACTCACCACACAGAGACCCACAGACTCACCACACAGAGACCCACAGACTCACCACACACAGAGACCCACAGACTCACCACACAGAGACCCACAGACTCACCACACAGACTCATCACACACAGATCCACAGACTCACCACACAGAGACCCACAGACTCACCACACAGACACCCACAGACTCACCACACAGACACCCACAGACTCACCACACAGAGACCCACAGACTCACCACACAGACACACACAGACTCACCACACAGAGACCCACAGACTCACCACACAGACACACACACACAGACTCACCACACAGAGACCCAAAGACTCACCACACAGACACCCACAGACTCACCACACAGACTCACCGCACAGACAACCACAGACTCACCACACAGACTCATCACACAGACTCACCACACAGAGACCCACAGACTCACCACACAGAGACCCACAGACTCACCACACAGACTCACCACACAGAGACCCACAGACTCACCACACAGAGACCCACAGACTCACCACACACAGAGACCCACAGACTCACCACACAGACACCACAGACTCACCACACAGACACCCACAGACTCACCACACACACAGAGACCCACAGACTCACCACACACACAGAGACCCACAGACTCACCACACAGAGACCCACAGACTCACCACACACAGAGACCCACAGACTCACCACACAGAGACCCACAGACTCACCACACAGACACACACACAGACTCACCACACAGAGACCCACAGACTCACCACACAGAGACCCACAGACTCACCACACAGACACCCACAGACTCACCACACAGAGACCCACAGACTCACCACACAGACACCCACAGACTCACCACACAGACACCCACAGACTCACCACACAGACACCCACAGACTCACCACACAGAGACCCACAGACTCACCACACAGAGACCCACATACTCACCACACAGACACCCACAGACTCACCACACAGAGACCCACAGACTCACCACACAGAGACCCACAGACTCACCACACAGAGACCCACAGACTCACCACACAGACACCCACAGACTCACCACACAGACACCCACAGACTCACCACACAGAGACCCACAGACTCACCACGCAGAGACCCACAGACTCACCACAC